>VYXC01003772.1:450-11321 GCA_013397175.1 Platysteira castanea | reverse complement strand
AGCTGAAATTTTGGGAATCTCCGGAGCTCCAGATCAGCTGAAAATCCCCATTTATTTCCAGCCTCCGCAAGTTTTTGGAGCTCTTTTCTTCCCCCGGGAGCATTTTGGGGATGAGTTTTCCTCCTGGCAGCCGGAGCCGAGTTATCACTTCCAGCCGGGAACGCTGACAGCGCTCAGCTCCGTTCCCTGCCAGAATTTTTGGGAGAAAATAAAACTTTTGTGCAACTCCTGGAGCGGCCGATTCCAAGTGACTCATCCTGAGGGAAGGACTGCACAGGGCGAGCTAAAAATAAGGTCCAGGAGAAGCTCCGGCAGATCCGGCACGTCCCGGAGCCTCAAATCCTCGGCTGGAGGTGGAAAACGGAGCCCGGCTCATCCCAAATCATCCCAGAATTCCAATGGAAAATCTCCTCGGTGCCTCTTGGGTGGTTTTGAGGGCGGTGCCGAGGGTTTGGGCATTTTTTGGTTCATCCTCTCCTGTCTCTCCACAGCTGGATGGGAGGGGAGGGATCCCCTCTGGAATTCCTGATTCCCTTGGCTGGGAATTTCGGGACACGCTGGGTTTTATCCGGTCACCTGCCGGGAATCTGGGATTCTNAGCGCTCAGCTCCGTTCCCTGCCAGAATTTTTGGGAGAAAATAAAACTTTTGTGCAACTCCTGGAGCGGCCGATTCCAAGTGACTCATCCTGAGGGAAGGACTGCACAGGGCGAGCTAAAAATAAGGTCCAGGAGAAGCTCCGGCAGATCCAACACGTCCTGGAGCCTCAAATCCTCGGCTGGAGGTGGAAAACGGAGCCCGGCTCATCCCAAATCATCCCAGAATTCCAATGGAAAATCTCCTCGGTGCCTCTTGGGTGGTTTTGAGGGTGGGGCCGAGGGTTTGGGCGTTTTTTGGTTCATCCTCTCCTGTCTCTCCACAGCTGGATGGGAGGGGAGGGATCCCCTCTGGAATTCCTGATTCCCTTGGCTGGGAATTTCGGGACACGCTGGGTTTTATCCGGTCACCTGCCGGGAATCTGGGATTCTCCTGCTGGGAATCTGGGATTCTCCTTCCTCCAGCTCGGGTCCATCTCGCTCAGAATTTCTGGGAGATTTCCCTGCTGGGCCAAAATCTCCCTGGGGTATTCCTTGGATTCTTTGGGCTGGGTGGGCACCATTCCATGATCCTACAGGACCTGAATTCCCTGCTCTCCTGGCTTTTCCCGGATCCTGCTGCAGTGGGAAGAGCGCGGAAGAGGAGGATGGGAACTCTGCCATTTGTGGGGCCTCATCCCTGGGGTTTTGGTGGAGATGATTCCACAACTCTCCAGGATTTGAATTCTCTGTTCTCCTGCCATTTGGGAGATCTCATCCCTGGGGTTTTGGTGGAGATGATTCCATGGTCCTACAGGACCTGAATTCCCTGTGCTCCGGGCTTTTCCCGGATCCTGCTGCAGTGGGAAGAGTGTGGAAGAGGGGGATGGGAACTCTGCCACTTGGGGGGTCCCATCCCTGGGGTTTTGGTGGACACTATTCCATGATCCTCCAGGACCTGAATTCCCTGTTCTCCTGCCATTTAGAGGGTGTCATCCCTGTGGTTTTGGTGGACACCATTCCATGATCCCACAGGACCTGAATTCCCTGTGCTCTGGGCTTTTCCTGGATCCTGCTGCAGTGGGAAGAGCGTGGAAGAGCAGAAAGGAGGCTGTGCCATCTGGGGGGGTCTCATCCCTGAGGTTTTGGTGGAGATGATTCCAGGATTCTCCAGGACCTGAATTCCCTGCTCTCCTGCCATCTGTGGGGCCTCATCCCTGTGGTTTTGGTGGGCACCATTCCATGATTCTCCAGGATCCGAATTCCCTGCTCTCCTGCCATTTGGGAGGTGTCATCCCTGTGGTTTTGGTGGGCACCGTTCCATGGCAAAGCCATCCCACAGGATCTGAATTCCCTGTTCTCCTGGCTTTCCCTGGATCCTGCTGCAGTGGGAAGAGCGCGGAAGAGGAGGATGGGAATTCTGCCATTTGGGGAGTGTCATCCCTGGGGTTTTGGTGGGCACCATTCCATGATCCTACAGGGCCTGAATTCCCTGTGCTCCGGGCTTTCCCTGGATCCTGCTGCAGTGGGAAGAGCATGGAAGAGGAAGATGGGAATTCTGCCATTTGGGGAGTGCCATCCCTGTGGTTCTGGTGGGCACCATTCCATGATCCCATAGGATCTGAATTCCATCTTCTCCTGCCATTTAGGGGGTCTCATCCCTGGGGTTTTGGTGGGCACCATTCCATGATCCCACAGGACCTGAATTCCATCTTCTCCTGGCTTTTCCTGGATTCTGGTGCAGTGGGAAGAGCATGGAAGAGCAGGATGGGAACTCTGCCATTTGGGAGGTCTCATCCCTGGGGTTTTGGTGGGCACCATTCCATGATCCCACAGGACCTGAATTCCATCTTCTCCTGCCATTTAGGGGGTCTCATCCCTGGGGTTTTGGTGGGCACCATTCCATGATCCTACAGGGCCTGAATTCCCTGTGCTCCGGGCTTTTCCTGGATCCTGCTGCAGTGGGAAGAGCGCGGAAGAGGAGGATGGGAATTCTGCCATCTGGGAGGTCCCATCCCTGGGGTTTTGCGGGATAAGGACTCAGCAGGTGACGGAATCGACGGAACAACTCCACACCCACCCACAGGGAGGGAAAACCCTTTGTGCCCGCCCAAAGACGACTTTTCAACAACACCAGGAGCATCCCAAATTCCCCACCCTCCTTTTCCATCATGTCCCTCCAACAAGGGCTGGGAATCGCGTCCCAAAATCCGCCTCCGGTCCCTACGGCCATTGTTTTCATGGATTGCCGAGTTTGGGATTTATTATCCCAAAGTCTGGCCAACGTAAATGTTTCCTTTCCTCAGAGCCAGCTCGGATTTGTAATATTCCTACGGATAATCCTCCCCTCCGACCACATCAAGGAATTCCAGGGAGGAACGCACAATTCCCGCCCTGGGAGAAGCTGCTGTGAGTAATCCAGGGCTGCTCCTCTGGGCCAGATTCCAGCTTTTATCCCTGAACTTGAGATGGGATAAATGTCAATCCTTAGGAATCCTAATCCTGCAGTTCCTACAGCTCCAAGGATCTGGGAATGAAAGGGTTTTGTCCTCGGGAAGGGGAAATCTCCTCTCTGGGAATCACGGACTGGACACCTCCGGAAGGTTAACCCTTCCCTGCTCCCTTTTACAGCTGGTTCATATCCCGGGAAATCCCTTTTTTATGGAATTTCTCGCTCCTTGGTGGTCCTTCAACGTTCTCTGGGATGTTGATCCCACAGGGTGCTGATCCCACCCCACAGAATTCCCGTTAAATTCCAGGGAGAGGAGGGGCAACCTCGACAGTGATTCCAAGGCAGCAAACTGTGGGAATTCCCAAGGATCAAATGGATTAATCCCATTTTTCTGGGCCCTGGAATTAAGTGAGTCCAGATCCACTTTATCCTTCCCTTTCGGTTTGCTTTTGTGGAAAATCAGCTTTTTTGAGCTCAAAAGATCTTTCACCTTGAAGGATTGAAGGAAAACACCTGGAATTGGGTCCCGGTGGCCTGAGAAAAACACCTGGAAACCCCAAAATGATCCCAAATTACCTCACATTTACAAAATAAATCCATTTTTATGCCCAGTTCAAACCAGTTTCAAGCTGGAATTCTCCTCCCAGCTTTTCTCAGGAGCAAGGATCGAGTGCCACAGCCTCACATGGGGTGGTGGGAATTACAGATTTTGTGTCCTTGATATCAGAATTCTGTCACTGAATTCCCAAATTCAAATTAAATTCAGGTTGGTTTCGCAGCCTCCAAGTAGAATTATCCATCTTTTTTAGACCTGGATTTCTAATCCAGGCTGGAATCTCAGTGGAGAGCCCGGTCCTGCTCCTCCTCCTCTTTCCAGGTGGGCCTTTGCTCTCCCTGGGGTTCCCTTTAAATCAGAATTCCCTTTAAATCAGAGTTCCCTTTAAATCAGAATTCCCTTTAAATCAGAGTTCCCTTTAAATCAGCATTCCCTTTAAATCAGCGTTCCCTTTAAATCAGCATTCCCTTTAAATCAGCGTTCCCTTGAAATCAGAATTCCCTTTAAATCAGAATTCCCTGGACTCTGGGGGCTGGCAGAACCAAAACTCCTGGAACATCTTCTCCCAGCCTCTGGAATCCGCCCTGTGCCGTGGGAAGGGGCTGCTGCCTGATTTTCCTGGGATTCAGCCCATCCTTGGGATGAACCACTGCCTTCATTCCCATTTTTCCCTTACTCTGCATTTGCAGCCCATCGATCCCATCAATTCCAGCATTCCCAGCATTCCCAACATTCCCATAATTAGAAGCCGGGGGGATCCGTGTGGGACTCTGGGATGCGGGGCTGGGAGCCGGGAATTTGAGGAATCTCCTCTCCAAACGAGGGCTTCCCTGACACGGAGTTAATTTCAATGAGCAGTTCATCCTAAATTAGCCGGGTCGTTTAAATTAGGCGGCAGCTTGGTGTTAAACCAACAGCTCGGCTTAAAATAAACCCCGGGTTAAATTAGCGGTTCAGTTTAAATTAGCAGTTCAATTTAAATTAGCAGTTCAGTTTAAATTACCAGTTGAGTCTAAATTAACATTTCAGTTTAAATTAACAGTTTAGTTTAAATTAGCAGTTTAGTTTAAATTACCTGCTCAGTTTAAATTACCAGTTCGGTTTAAATTAGCAGCTTAGTTTAAATTAACATTTCCATTTAAATTAACAGTTTCGTTTAAATTAGCAGTTTAGTTTAAATTAGTAGCTCAGTTTAAATGAGTACTTTGGTTTAAATGAGTAGTTCAGTTGAAACTAGACAGCAGTTCAGTGTTAAACCAACAGCTCGGTTTAAATTAGCAGTTAGGTTTAGTCTGAATTAGCAGTTTGGTTTAGTCTAAATTAGCAGTTTAGTTTAAATCAGCCCAAAAAGCCACCTCTATTTTAGGTCGCTGCAATCCCTGTAAAGCCAGAGGCACAAGCGCAGCCCGGCTTGGGTGGGAATGGGCTGGAAAATCCAACCTCGTGTCCCAGGCTGGAATCCGAGGCTCTCCCAAGGGAGGTTCAGGAGGCTGGAAGAGAAATCTGGTTCCTCTGGATCGGCCCTGGGATTCTGTGCTGGATAAACCTCGATCCTGAGCTTCCCTTCCCTTCCCTTCCCTTCCCTTCCCTTCCCTTCCCTTCCCTTCCCTTNCTTCCCAAACCTTCCCAAACCTTCCCAAACCTTCCCAAACCTTCCCTTCCCAAACCTTCCCAAACCTTCCCAAACCTTCCCAAACCTTCCCAAACCTTCCCTTCCCAAACCTTCCCAAACCTTCCCAAACCTTCCCAAACCTTCCCAAACCTTCCCTTCCCAAACCTTCCCAAACCTTCCCAAACCTTCCCAAACCTTCCCAAACCTTCCCTTCCCAAACCTTCCCAAACCTTCCCAAACCTTCCCAAACCTTCCCAAACCTTCCCTTCCCAAACCTTCCCAAACCTTCCCAAACCTTCCCAAACCTTCCCAAACCTTCCCTTCCCAAACCTTCCCAAACCTTCCCAAACCTTCCCAAACCTTCCCAAACCTTCCCTTCCCAAACCTTCCCAAACCTTCCCAAACCTTCCCAAACCTTCCCAAACCTTCCCTTCCCAAACCTTCCCAAACCTTCCCAAACCTTCCCAAACCTTCCCAAACCTTCCCTTCCCAAACCTTCCCAAACCTTCCCAAACCTTCCCAAACCTTCCCAAACCTTCCCTTCCCAAACCTTCCCAAACCTTCCCAAACCTTCCCAAACCTTCCCAAACCTTCCCTTCCCAAACCTTCCCTTCCCAAACCTTCCCAAATTTTCTCCCAGGGGTCACGGAAGGGGCCTGGGCAAACTTTTGGATTGTTTCGTTTGGGGTTTTTCCAAAGAAAGTTTGGGATTTCGGGGTCATCCTGCTTTGAGGAAGCCAGGACTGCGATCCCTGAGGAAATACGGAACTGCAGGGAAACGAGACCCAGGGAATCCTGGAATGGTTTGGAAGGGACCTTAAATCCCATCCCATTCCCACCCCTGGATGGGCAGGGACACCTCCCACTGTCCCAGGGGGATCCAAGTGCCACCCAACATCCCTTGGGCATTCCAGGGATCCAGGGGCAGCCACAGCTGCTCTGGGAATTCCACCCCAGCCAGGAATTCCCAATTCCCTATCTCCCACCCATCCCTGCCCTCTGGCAGTGGAAGCCATTCCCTGTGTCCTGTCCCTCCATGCCTTGTCCCCAGTCCCTCTCCAGCTCTCCTGGAGCCCCTTCAGGCCCTGCCAGGGGCTCTGAGCTCTCCCTGGAGCCTTCCCTTCTCCAGGGGAACATTCCCAGCTCTCCCAGGGAAGATCCAGGGTGGGATCTGGGGGTGCTTTGGGTGCCATCCCTGTTTTTGGATGAGCAGGAAAAGCGGGATCCAGGCCTGGATGAAGCTGGGGCTGGCCCAGGCCCAGCTGAGCTCTGCTGCTGATCCTGCCTGGGCAGGGAATGATGGATTTGGCCCTTCCCAAGCCATTCCCAGCTTCCCTGCATCCCACACCAATCCCAAGGTGCCGTTTCTCTCCCAGGACTTGTCTCCCCAAAATTTGGGAATGTCCCAGGCCAGCCTTTCCCAGCCCTTCCCTGCAGGAACAACACCAGGGTTTCTTTGCAGCTGCACTTCCACAAATTGATCATTAGGGAAATAACCGGAATATTCCCCCAAAATCTCAAATTCCCTGTTTTTCCAGCGTTCCTCCTGCTCCTCTTCCCATTTTAGGCGCTCCCCTCTTCCCTCGGCTCCTGCCCTCGCTCCGGGCGCTGCCCACGCCGCGGGTTTGGAATCCTGGCATCACCCAGACAACGAATTCTTCAGGAAGCTTGGCCCGAATTCCCAGCAGCTCCCCAAATCCGAGGATAGAGTTGCGGCCAGGAGAGGAGGGAAACCAGAAAAACAAAACGGAATCCGAGCCCGAGCCATTCCAGGGAAACTGCAGCCACCCAAAAGTGCCCCTTCTCCAGGGGAAGCAGCCACGCCGTGCCCTCCGCAGCTCCCGCTCCGTAATTTGAGGAAAATGCTGAAGGTTTGGGATTTTTCAAACCCTTCTCTGGTTTCCTCTGGCCAAGGAGGGGAAAAAATGGGAAGAGAAAAAGAGAATTCCGTGTGTTCTTTTTCTGGGTAGAGAGAGGAATTCAGGGATTCAGTGGGGGCTGGAGGAGCCTTGCCCTGGGCTGGGTTTTCTCCCGGATTCCCAATTTTGTTCCCAGGTTCTTTGGGAGAGCGGGAGCTCCTCGTGGCACCGGGAAGGGATATCTGAGATGATCCAGGGGAAAATTCCTGGTGTTTTGGGAGAGGGAGGGATGAAATTGAAGTGGTGGGGAGGGAAGGGTTGTCCTTTAATCATCCCTTTATTCATCCCTTTAATCATTCCTTTAATCATTCCTTTAATCATCCCGTTAATTATTCCCGGGTTCTGCTCCGGAGGCCGCTGAGGAATTTTCCCATTCCATGGGATAGGAGTGAGGGAAAAAAAAGGAAATTTCTCCATTAAATTATTAAAGGATTGCAGCAAGCAATGAGCTGCTGCTCGGGAAAACGGGATTGGGAATGAGGCTTGGATCCCACCAAGGATCCAAGTGTGGCCGTGGAGCCTGAGGGAGCTCCCAAATTCGGATATTCCCATTTTTCTCCATGGGAGAGATGGAATTTCCCATCATCCCCCACGGCTGGGTGGGTAAATGGCACCCACGGAATCCTGGGAAATGTAGTTCAGCTCGGGGAATTTTCCAGGGCTGGAAGGGATTCCACTGATTTTTCCTTATTGGGATATTTTGGTGCTCATCCTGAACTTTTTTTTTAAATAAATTTCAAGTCTGGGTGGGGGGGAAATTCCACATTTTTTTGTTAGAGGCAGGAAAACTCCTAAAAGCAGTACGGATAAAGGAATTTTCTGTTCAGAAACCTTGGAAAAGCCTGAGGAGCTGCCCATGCCATTCCTGATTATTTTAAGGATGATTTTCTCCTTCTTTCAGAGCCACCTCTTGTGGTTGCTCCTTCCAAAATGAAACCGAAAATTGAAATGAAATTTAAATTAAAAACCAGAATTCCTTTAAAAACACAGAGACCAGTCCTGGCTGCTCGGATTGGGAATGGGAAGGGAATTTCGGGTTTTTGTAGAGGATGGGACAAAAAGTTTTGGGATAGGGGAAGAGATTGTCCCTAAATCTGCATCCCAAATCCATCGCGAGCCGCTGCTGATGTCACTGGAAAGCCGCAGGAAGGATTTAACTGAGGAGATCCAAAATCCAGGAAATCCAAATCCAGGAAAGGAGAAAACACCGGGAAGCCACGGGCTGATTCCAAGCTTTTTTCCACGTTGGGATTTGATGTCCAGCAGTTCCTTCAGGATAAAAGTTTCCAGTCTCACTTTGGGGTGATTTTCCCTGGATTTTAGGGGCTTTAATTCCACAGTGAGCACCCTGAGAGATGCCTGGAGATGCTCCAGGATTAATCCTGGAGGAATTCCCAGCGGTGGGAGCTGGGAAAGGGGCTCCAGGTGGGACCCGTTCCCAGGGAAAAAGGATTGGGATGGGAGGGAATCACCTCAGGCTGGGCCAGGAAAGGGTTAAATCGGATATTTGGGATAATTTCTCCGTGGAAAGGGCGGTCAGGCATTGGAATTGCCCAGGGAGGTTTGGAGTCCCCATCCTGGAGGTGTCCATGGAATTCCTGGATGTGGCACTCGGTGCCGAGGTGGGGACCGGGCACAGCCGGGACTCGCTGATCCCGGAGATTTCCCAGCCTCAGTAATCCTGGGATTCTCTCTGCTGCAATCCCACAGCCACAAATTTCCTGACAAACACAAACATTCCCTTCCCCCACTCTCCACAGGATTTTATCCATCATTCTCCTCAAATCCCAGGCCCTGCCATCCATGGAAATCCTCACGGCCGCGTTGGCACTGGGATTTTTTGGGATGTGGATATCCCTGTGCGTGCAGGTCCTTGTGGACCCACAGCACCACAATTCCCGGTCCCTTTCCCATTTTTCCATGGAGATGAACCTCCCAAAAGCAGCCTGGAGTAGCTGGGGTGGGACAGCGAGCCTGGAATTGAAGCTTTTCCAAGACCCCGACACGGCATTGGAGAGCGACAGAACATCCCATGGAAAGCGGGAATTCTCCTCTCTCCCAAACAATTCCAGCTCCAGCTGCGCCATCCCAGCACGGAGAAAAGGCTCCCGACACCCAGCTGGACTCTCCAGCCTTTTTAGGGAGAGGCCAGGCTTTATTTACTGCTCTTGGAAAGGCGGGAGAGCTCCGGCTCCCGGCCAGAATCCAGGCGGGAATAACGGCTCGAACTCGGAGGAGCCTCTTCGCTCCCATCTTTCTCCTTTCCCGGAGCTGAATCCGTCGGAATCCGTCTGCAGAGCTGGCACGGCCTCGCCCTTATCTTTGCCATCAGCATCCCGGACTTTTCTTGCTGACAAACCAGGAATATTTACGCCGGGAGGCTGTGGGAAGGCAGCATTCCCTCCCCCCGGCAGGAATAAATCACGGCATAAACATCCCCAGGATCCACAGGGAACGGGCAAATCCATAAAATTCCCTGGATGGAGAGGGCCAGAGCCCGGGCTGACACGGGGAACAGGAGGATTTATCCCAAGAAACTCCTGCTGCTCCCAGTCCTGCTCCTGAGTAAATATTGGGATTGTTGGCATTAATTGATGCAGGGTTAATTGGTGTCATTACCGTGGATCAGCTGCGATTTCAGCACGGATTTTATTCCCTTCCCGACAGGAATTTTTAACCCCTGAACGTCCTGTGAAATCACTCATTAACAATCATCAACCAGACCGTTATTACCCTTAATTAAAACATCATTTCAAGGCGTCGAATGCCGTTTGCAGGAAGAAAGCTCGGAAAATCCGGCTGTTGAAAATCCCAAACCTTTCAAGTGCTGCCAATCCCAGAAGCCAGAAGCAGGGAATAAAGCCTGGCCCGGGGAATGCGTGGGCAGCCATTGTTCTCCCGCTGTCAGTCGGTCGCGCGCGGTTCCCGACCCGCGAGTTGTTTTCCAAAGTTTCCCAAAGTTTACTCTGCAGCCTCGTGAAACCCGACTCCCGCTGGCGCTGCGGTTGGGAAAGAAACCAGGGAGAATCCTCCTTGTTTTGCTCAGGGCCGGAGCGTCGGGATTTGCCCTCGGGATTTGCCCTCGGGATTTGCCCTCGGGATTTGCCTTCAGGATTTGCCCTTGGGATTTGCTCTCGGGATTTGCCCTTGGGATTTGCCCTCGGGATTTGCCCTCGGGATTTGCCTTCAGGATTTGCTCTCGGGATTTGCCCTTGGGATTTGCCTTCAGGATTTGGCCTTGGGATTTGCCCTCGGGATTTGCCCTCGGGATTTGCCCTCGGGATTTGCCCTTGGGATTTGCCCTTGGGATTTGCCCTCGGGATTTGCCCTCGGGATTTGCCCTTGGGATTTGCCCTCGTTGAGCGCTCGGTGAGCAGCTGGGATAATCCCAGATCCTGAGGTTTGGGAAGGGAATCGCCCGAGACTCTGTTCCTGTGGTTTTTATGGATCCATGGGATCTGCGGGTATTTGTTGGATATTGCTCCGTGAGGGTTTAAAAGAATAATTTAAGCTTCTTGTGCCCGGCTTTTCTGTCGGAGGGGGTTTGTTGGGGAGCACCCCACTGGTGGGACATAAAGGAGAGCTTGGATCGGGAAGGAAATGGGATTTGGGATCATCGCAGCTCATAATTCCTGTCGGGGAATCCTGGAATGCTTTGGGTTGGAAGGGACCTCGAGGATCATCCAGTGCCACCCCTGCCATGGGCAGGGACACCTCCCACTGTCCCAGGTGATCCAAGCCCTGTCCAACCTTGGACA
>VYXC01003771.1:462686-494841 GCA_013397175.1 Platysteira castanea | reverse complement strand
CACGGCAGGATTGGGGGTGTGCTGGGGGGCACAGCTGCTCCCCAGCCCCGCAGCCGGGGCCCGCAGGCTCCTCACATGAGCTGGCAGTTCACCGTGTCCAGGCACTGCTGCAGCCTCTCCCGGCAGGACCTGATGGTCTTGATCTCCTGGGCAGGGGCAGAGCGGAGCCCTCAGCCTCGGGGCTCGGACATCCTGGGTGCCCCCCGAGGGCCCCCCCAGCCCCGCACACTGCAGGGACCCCCCTGCCCCACGGCAAAGTGGGGCTGCAGGACCCCAGTGCACCCAGCTGAGCCATGGCCAGGGCCAGGAGGGGACAGGAGGGGACAGAAGTGGGCTATGGCCACGGCCANTGGCCATGGCCAGGGACAGGAGGGGACAGGAGGGGGCTGTGGCCATGGCCAGGGACAGGAGGGGACAGGAGGGGGCTGTGGCCATGGCCAGGGACAGGAGGGGACAGGAGGGGACAGGAGGGGGCTGTGGCCATGGCCAGGGCCAGGGACAGGAGGGGACAGGAGGGGACAGGAGGGGACAGGAGGGGGCTGTGGCCAGGGCCAGGGGCCCTGAAATCACTTCCAGGGTGGGTTCCCAAGTTTTTTCATCTTGCCATCAGTGGCCAGGGCTGCTTGGTTCCACCCCAGGGAGACAGGGCTGGGTCCTGCCCTGCCGTGAACAGCCCCAGTGGTACCCTGGGCCAGCAGTGCCCCACATCCCCATCCCCAGGGCATTTCCCACAAGAAATCCCATCCGGGTGGGACAGGAGGACTTTGGTGTCAATCCCAGTCAGCTCTAGGCTGGGTTCAGCTCCCCTGGAGGAGGGCTCGTGCTGCTCTCGGCTCCCCTGGCTGCAGCACGAGCCTGTTGCCCCCGTGAAGGTTTCCAGGGGCAGGTGATCAATGCCCCAAACCCAGGGATTTTCAATCCCTCCTGTCTGCAGGAGCCAGCTGATAGCACAGCCTAAATGCATCCCAAACACTTAAAAACCCAAATGGCATTATGGAGATACCAGCTCTGGTAATTTTCCTAAACCCTCACGGCTTTTAAACTAATAATTTAATTTTTCAGGGCCTGACTCATAACGAGAAATCTTCTAAGAGAGCAGTGGCTTCACAGGCCCAGGGGCTGCATTTTCCTTCCCAGCCTTGTGAGGTTTTTGCAGTAATTCTATTTCACTGAACCCTGCATTAGGATCCCATTTGCTGCGCCAGCTCTCGTCGTGTTTGCTTCTAATTCATGATTTAAGGCAGCCTAGCTAAAGGCAGGCAGGAGTGCAGGTTTTTATGGTTTCTATCAAATCCATTGCCTGAGCACACAGAGCCACAGCCCTGCTGCAGCCACACTGCCCTGAGCAAAGCAGGGCTGGAAGGAGTGGAATTAATGTCTTTTATTAGCCCAGCTCACATAGCTGGGGACAGCAGACGAGTGTGGGGCACACCCTGCCCTCTCCATCCGTGTGTGTAACACCAGAATGTGCTGTAGATACAGGGACAGGTCGGGTAAATAAACTGAGATCTGTGCCAGCAGGGCTCAGAGAGGCAGGGCCACCCCAGACTCCTCAAGGAGGGACAGAGGACCCCGATCAGCCACGCAAACCCAGCTGGTTTCCAGCTCCTCCTTCCTGCCCCGTGGACACGCTGCTGGGTGGGAACCCCAGCCTTGCCCTGGCAGGTTTGCAGAGTTAAAGAATTTAGTGCCTCACTGCACTGAGTGAGGGAACAGGGCTGCCAAACTCGTTTGGGGGAGTTCAGGCAAAAATAACCTCGGCACGTGGCGTGTGCTGCCACACTTACAGTGATGAGCTGCTTCTCCACGTCGTCGTTGACCAGGTCGATGCCCATCCTCTTCTCCCGGTTGAGCAGACACTTGTGAGCGACCTGGTGGGGACACGTGGTGGCATCAGTGCTGGCTGCAGGGGCAGGGCTCCCTGCAGGGACAGTGCCCACGTCGGGGAATGCAGGAGAAGGAAATCGAGGTGGGAAAATAGAAGAAAATAGAGCCTGGGAAAAGCTGCCCGGGGCAGCTGGGTGAGCTGAAAACTGCAGCCCAGTGCAACATCAGCATGGAATCAGTGGGAGGGAGCCCGCGTGTCCCTGGGCCACCACAGCTGGATGAGGGACCCGTGTCAGGCTCGGTGCTGACCTCCCCAGAGCCTCGTAGCAAGGGCTTTTGTGTCCCAACCCGGGATTTTGGACAGAGAAACATTTGGTTAAACAAACACCGCAGCGATGCGCTCAGCGTGCGCTGCAGGGGCGCGCAGCAGAGGCAGGGGTTTGTTTATCCCTGACTCAATTAATGGGCTCCTCATGAAAACCTCCCAGAGCTGGGATGAGCTTTATGAGAGGCCTGAGTGGCTGCAGATGTTCGGGCTGGGTGCTGCAGGGTCCCTACCTGGAAGGGGCCCTCGGTGTCGGCCAAGGCTCTCTCCAGCCGCTTCTGCATGTCCGTCAGGGAGTTGGTCTCCCTGATCATGGCATCCAGCTCGATGCAGAGCTCGGATTTCCAGTACTCGATGTCGTTGACGCGCTCTCCCAGGTTCTTGGTGCTCTCCCCTTGGGTCCTCTTGGCCTGCTGGTAGACGTCCTTGATGGTGCGGGTGAGGTCGGCGCGCAGGCGCTCGGCGTTGTGCCGCGTGGTCTCCGACTCCTTGTAGTTGGTCATGTTGGACCTGTGCCAGTCGTCCAGCGAGTGCCGGCTGAAGACGCCGTTGGGTCTCTCGGAAATAAAAGGAACTATCTTGGTGGGGGGAAGCCCCGGGAAGCTTTCGGTGAGGGGGGACAAGGTCGGGTTGAGGGCAGCTGCTTTGTAGTAGGAGTCGGGCATCCATGGCATGCTGAAGCTCTCGGGGTGGTAGGGAATGCGGTTCTTGTAGCTGGAGGTCGTGGTGCTGGTGGCAGGCAGGACCTTGGGAGGCGGTGGCCGGGGCTGGTTGAACTTGGCTTTTAGGGGATAGCCGTAGAGCTCCATCCTGGAATGCTGCTGGTGCGGGTCCTGCGCAAAGGAGGCAGAGGAGAACCTCGCTCGGAGAGTTCCTGCCCTTGTGGTGCCTCTCCCAGCTTGTGATGGGACCAGCCCTGCCCGGGGCACCCACTGAGCCCCTAAATCTCCTGAACGTAAACCCCCTCTGACAGCACCCCAAGCATTTGGATAGGGGGGGATTTGACAGCAACTCTGCTCTTTGTATCATGAGGGGACACTCAAATCATGGCTGCTAAAGAGGACAGATCTTGTACCTCTGTTTTCCTTATTCCTTAATTCCTTATTTCCTATTATTCCTTCAGTTTCCCTGTCAGTCTAATGATGGTCCCTGTGAGGGTGGGCAGGCCCTGGCACAAAGGCTGCCCCTGGATCCCTGGCCGTGTCCCAGGCCAGGCTGGACACTGGGGCTTGGGGCAGCCTGGGACAGTGGGAGCTGCCCATGGCAGGGCTGGTCCCTTCCCACCGAGGCCAGCGAGTCTCACCCCAGTCCGGGGTATTTGGGGGATGGAGAGGGTTTGGGGCCGAGCCCGGTACCGGCTGTGCTGGTGCTCTCTGCCCGTGAGGCTCAGCTCCCCCCTGGCCTGAGCGCGGGTGGGCTCAGGGCTGGGGGCACCCGGGGGTGCCGCTGCTCATCCCTGGGTGCTGGGTGGTGCTGGCACCACCCGGCTCTGCCAGCGCCGGCACAGGGCCCCGTTGCTATGCACGGGGGGTTCCGTGGCCAGTGACACATTCTGGGGGGGTTCTGTGACACTGCCAGGGCTCTGTGACCCGTCCTGGCCATTGACCTGCCCTGTGACGGCCACAGCAGTGGCTGTTGGGCAACACAGGGCGCTGGGTGGGCAACCTGGGGCCAGCAAACTCCTCCTGGGGCATCCCAGTTCCTGCCCTGAGCCTCCTGCCCTGCTGGGCAGCTTTGTGCAGCCCCTGGGCCCCCAGGGGCGGGTGCTGGGTGCCTGGATAATGCTCACGGCCACCTGATTTCGGTGCAGGTTGTCCTGAAAGGAGCAGGATCCTTACGGGTCCCTTCCAACCTGGGATATTTTATGGTGCTATGAGCTCAATGCCCTCAATGCACAGCCCAGTGCCACCCTGGGCAGCCCAGTGTCCTCACCAGTGCTCCTGGGCCAGCCAGAGCCTCACTGGGAGGGTGGGTGTCCGGGGCTGGGTCCCCAGGAGCCCGTCCCAGCACCAGGGTGACCCAGTGGCACTGGGGAGAGCTCTGGGAATGCTTTCCCAGTTATCTCTGGCCCTAGCCGGGGAACGGGCAGACAGGAGGAGCTGGGCAGGGGTGTTGGGGCTGAGCCCAGCTCATCCAAGGGGGTCTCTCCCCAGCTTTCGGGAGCACCACTCAGCTCTGCTGGGGCAGCTCCCACGCCTCACTTTATCCAGAGGGATATTTTCATTTTCCTCCTTTCCCTGCTGTGTCCTCGGCTCATCGAGTGCCCAGGCTGGTGCTGCTGCCCTCTCACAGCCCCAGCTCCTCCTGATGCCCCCAGCTCCTGCAGCTGCAGCCTGGGACTGCCCCGAGGGGTTCCCCAGGTCCTGGGGATGCAGTGACCCCCTGGCCACCCCTCCTGGGCCGGGCTCCCCGGGCAGCTCTGCCTCTCCAAGGAGTGACAGAACACAGGGCCCAAAGTGCTTCGTGCACACAAAGCACAGCACATCTCCCCTCTGAGCACTGTTCCTGCTTCAGCAGCCTGAGGAACCAGCTTCATCCACCTGAAACCAAACACCCGGCACCTAAGTTGGTTTTTCTACAGCCAAACCAGATAAATAATTGCAGTGAGAGCCAGCCAAGCTCTGTGCCCCAGCAGGACACCCCCCCACCCACCCCGGGAGCAGCCCAGCTCTCTGCTCCCTGCACGCTCTCACGCTCTTTTTTACACCACCACCATTTATTCGAGTAATTAAACCCGCTTCCTTAATTCTGACTGCAACTCCAACAGCTGCAGCATCACTAAAATTACAAACTGTCCCCACCCAGCTGTGCTGGGGCACATCCAGTTTGGGCGGACACGTGAGGACACAGCTTGTGCTGGAGCCTCAACCAGTTCAGCTCAGAATAAAAAACCAAAACCCAGGTGAACCCGTGAAGCTGATGGGAAGCAGAGGTGCCAGTTCTCAGCCCGGCAGCCCAGGCTGGCCAGGCTGGAATCTCAAGGGATACATTTGGGTGCCTGAGTACAAAATCTCCTGCCGAGAGCTGTCAATCTCTGTGTCCCAGCCCTGCATTCTGGCTGTCTCTTAAGACAGCCTTACCCCGGGTCAGGAGCTGCCCTGCTGGGAATACCCAGATCCAGATCCTTTCCAGCACCCCCCGAGAGCCTGCACGTACCCAGGGCAGCCCGGCCACCCTTCAGCTCACGGTGGACTATTCCTCTGTCTCCCATAAAGGCTGCACCTGCCTGGAAGGGATCAGCTGCTTGTTCCTAGAACCACAGAACCCCAGGGTGGGTTGGGCTGGAAGGGAGCTCGGGGCAGCCTGGGACAGTGGAAGGTGTCCCTGCCCATGGCAGGGGTGGGATGAGACGGGATTTAGGCTTCCTCACAACCCAAACCATCCCATGATTCTCTGAGATGATTTTCACCTCTGAAATGAGGCTCTTAGCAGAGAGAGAAAGCAATAAAGAGATCAAGAGTAAACCAAAAGTAGACCAAAAGTAGACTGGCAGCTGAACTATTCAGCCCGACCAGAGCAGCATTTGACTGAGCTTTCCAAACAATAAATGTGGCATGAATAAATCATCACAAATCCCTCCCTGAGCTCTCCTGATGAGTCACCACCACCCAACCGCAGATGCTCAGGGCAGGCTCTGCTCACCCCCGAGGTTAAGCCTGGGATCACTCCTGTAATTACAGCACTGGTGACCTCAGAAAATGTCATCATTTACTGGTGATGGCTTCAGCAGCGCCCAGGAACCATCAGAAATCAAACACTGAGTGCAGGGAGAGGCTCCCTGCAGCCTCCTCAGTCCCCCCTGGGCTGGGGGAGCTCCGGGCTCTGCGTTGGTGGCACTGCCCAGTCCAGGGCAGTGGGGAGGGCGTGCTCTGAACTGCACCCGACAGGCAAAGGGGCTCTCACACCCCAAAATCACCCCGCTGAGCAAACCAGCAGTGGGAGCAGGAGGAGGGAGCCCCGGACCCAGCCACACAAAGGTGCAGGTGCTGGCCCGAGAGGTGAACACGAGCCCAGAGCAGGGGGAGCAGAGCCTGCAGCACATCTCTGCCCCGCTGGGATCTGCCAGGAGCCCTTCCAGCCCCGCTGGGATCTGCCAGGAGCCCTTCCAGCCCCGCTCACACCAGGTCAGGGTTTGGGGTGGCCTCCTGGGCACACAGAAAAGGCCTGGTGAGACCCTCCCCAGCTGTTTTCCTCTGCAGGGCCCACCTCGCTGTAGCCCTCCATCACCAGCCCTTCCTCCCACCCCGGGGCTGACTCCTTCCTGAGGGCAGCTCTTGTCCTGGTTTTGGCTAAAGCCTTCTGTTTTAACCTTGGAATCAGAGAATTTTCACACAGTTTCATGTAAATAATAGCCAATGTTTATTTAACTGTATTGTCTGTTTTTCATTCCTTTTGTGAGAAGAGAAAGTTTGATGAGCATCCTTTTTCTCCAGTGGGATTGAGGAGGAAGTGCCATGTCCTCCAATCCCTCGTGGAGTTGAGAACCCTATAAAGTATGATAAAAGTAAATAAAGTCTCTCTTTTCCCTCTTTCTGATAAACCCAGCAGGTGTGAGAGTTTCCTTTATTGTGCCTCTACCAGCACAGGTAGGCAGAAACTGCTCCAGTAACTGCTGGAGGAGAAGAAGGGAAATGAACCCAGTTTCTCTGCATTTACCTCAAAATATCCCACCTGTGAAAGCCTTTAACCACGTGCTGTTTATTAACATCAGCCCCATTATTTCAGGGCAGTTTAAACACAGAATTTAAAAGTGAGGCCTGGCCTCTGAGCTCTCAGAGCAGCAGTGGTGGCTCTGCTGATGGATGCTGCACACACGCTTCTGTGCTCAGCTGCACTGAGTTATTGGTGGCCCCTGCTTGCCTTACACACTCCTCATTTCAGAGCCAGATGTGAAAGCAATTAACACGCTGAGAGGGCTCTCTTTAAGTCTGTGGGGCTTTTTATAGGTTGCTGTTTATTTCTGGACCTCCTTTCTTGAGGTGAATTTTGGCAGACAGCCCCGGGGCTGGTTTATGTCATGACTGGCCATTGTTTAAAGTTTTTTATTGCTTTGGCAAAGGGCTTGCGTTGGAAAAGGGAGGCAGAGTTGCAGTATTTTTTTTCCCTGTCATCGTACTCAGGCTGTGATTCCACAGGCAGCAAAAGGATCAAAACGTCTGCAGAGCTGATAGGAGCAACCTCAGCTCCTGCTCCTCAGGAAATAGTGAGGGCTGAACACAATCCTGGTGTGGAAGGGCCCAGAAAGCTCATCTGGAAAACTCCCAAACCAGCATTATTGGAAATTGCTCTAAAAACAAAGACAAAAAACCAACCACAGAATGGTTCGAGTTGGAAAGGACCTTAAACATCCCCTAGTCCCAACCCCCAAAATCCCTCCCCTCACTTTCCAGCTCCCCTCGAGCTCTGCCCAGGTGCTCCCTCCATGGTCACCCCAACACCCTGCCCCAGGCGGGGGATTTGGGGAGGGGGATGTGCCCTGCAGGGGATGTTCCACGTCCTTTTGGTGCCACTCGGGATGTGCATCCCCATGGCAGGATCCTCCCTGGGAATGGGGCTGGGAATGGGGGCTGGATCCTCCCTGGGAATGGGGCTGGGAATGGGGCTGGATCCTCCATGGAAATGGGGCTGGGAATGGGGCTGGATCCTCCATGGAAATGGGGCTGGGAATGGGGCTGGATCCTCCATGGAAATGGGGCTGGGAATGGGGCTGGGAATGGGGCTGGATCCTCCCTGGATCATGAAAACCTTGGGGTGATTTATTCAGTGCTGAGCATCTCCAGAGCCCAGCTATGGGTTTCTGGGGAGAGCTCAGTCCCAACGTGACACAAAAGCTGCACAGGAAAGGCTCCCAAAACAGGCAGGGGTGTACCAGGGACAGGTACAGGCTGTAGGAACGGGGAAGGTGCAGCTGGAACCCCCAGGAGACACTGAGCTCTCTTCTTCCGAGGGTGTTTATAACTTGGGAAGTGGAGATTCCACTGCCAGCTCTCACAGGAAGGAAATGGGGCAGAAGGAGCTGCCTGCTCTGCCAGGTTTTATTGTTTCATCAGGACCTCCATGGAAATCCGTGGTTTTCTTAAAGCCACAACTCTGGGGCCACGGAGCTGTTTGAGAAACTCACCTCTCGTGCCAGGATTCCCCTCTGGAGCTCCTGGCTGCACAGAAAAGGTGGCCCCAAAAGGGGAATATCCGAGTCAAAAGCGTTCAAACTGTGCAAAACTGAACTTCTTAGGGAAAAGGGTGGGAATGCAGGTTCCATCCCTCCAATCTCTTGCTGAACTTCATGGAGCCTGAGGTACTCCACTTTTCAAACTGAAAGAGATGGGAATAAGAGATTCCCTACCCAGACAAATCCCTCCAGCCTGGCAGCTCCAGATCCAGGGTAACTCCCCCTGGAAGAGAGGCCACGCTGCCCGACCTCACCGCTCCCAAGGGATGGTTTGCTTCCCTCCATGGGCACACGGAGCCTGGCTGGAGCCTCCCCTCCCTGCCTGGAGGGGGGAAGGACAGCAGTGACCACTGCCAGGGCCAGCAGGTCCCCGAGGAACAGCCCCATCCACCCCAGGAGCCCCCGGCCCAAGGAGCAGCTCCGAGCCCCTCTGTGGGGTTGGATGCTCTAGGAGAAATCACCCACGAAGCTGAACCCCGTCCCTTCCCAGTTCCAGCCTCTTCAGGGCAAGCACTCCTTGTTTCCCCCAGCCCCTCTCCCTCCTGGCAGCATCCTGCCCTGCCATGGGGAAGGGCTATTCTTAGGGACGTCTATTTTGGGTTGGAATGCTGGAATTGAGATCCTTCCTTCCTCTAAAGAAAATACGCCTGATGATGTTTAAGAGCTTCCCCCCAGCTCGAAGGCTCAGCCCCGGCTGCTGAGGGAAGCAGATTTATTTGTTAGTTTAACATTTGCCGGAGGCTGGGATGATCCCAGCTCCACCAGGACCACCCAAACACCCTCCAGAGGCTCTGGGAAGGCTGGGGTGTTCCCTTTAATGTGCCGAGGAGCAGCTTCACGGGCTTCACTCATTCCCTCTTTTTTTGGCATGGCTTTGAATCAGTTGCAAACAGATTTAGTGAAATATTTTCCATCAGAACCCTTTTTGACAGAAAATGGCTTTTGGACACAATGGAAACTTTTGTGGAGAAGAAAAATGAAAATAAAGCCCGCTCGGCTGATGCTGGAGGCCTTTATTAGAAACAGAAAGTTGTTTTCCTCCCTGAAAGGTTTTTGGGAAGGTGCTGCTGCCGCGGATTTTTCGAGGTGAACACAGGTTTGTCGTGGACTTGCCAGAAAAGTCCTCGTGCCCTTGTCACTCCTGGAGCAGGGATCACAACCATCCCAGCCCTGGGAGGAGCCCGGGATCCATCCCCGGGATCCATCCCTGGGATCCATCCCCAGGATCCATCCCCGGGATCCATCCCCAGGATCCATCCCCGGGATCCATCACCAGGATCCATCCCCGGGACCCATCCCCGGGATCCATCCCCGGGATCCATCCCCGGGATCCACCCCCAGGATCCATCACCAGGATCCATCACCAGGATCTGAGCATCCCCCCGCCCTCTGATAATTCATATCTTATACAATTCCCAACTCCACCAGGGATTGGAGGACATGTCACTTCCTCCTCAATCCCACTGGAGAAGAAAGATGCTCATCAAAGTTCTCTTATCACAAAAGGAATGAAAAACAGAAAATACCCTTAAGTAAACATTGGCCATTATTTACATGAAACTGTGTGAGAAAGAATTCCGACTCCAAGGTTAAAACAGAAGGCTTTAGCAGAACCCAGGGCAACCTGGGCCATTCCTGGGGAGCCACAGCTGCTCCTGCTGAGCCTGAACCCCGCGGGGCCGTGGAGCAGGGAGGGCGGGCACAGGGACCTGCCCAAATGTGCTGGCACGGAGATAAGGGAGCCACGCTGCCTCAGCAAGAATCCCAGAGAGAAAAAGGGAAGAGCAGGAATGCTGCTGACTCACCAGGCACCGGGGAGCCCGGCAAACACGGCGGCAGCACAGAGCTGGGGAGCTCTGGCTGGGGAAAACCTCCTGGAATTCCAGTGCCATCGCTCCGGGTAGTCCTGAGTGATGATGGCCCCGGGGCTTTCTGGGGGGGCCTTTATGCAACACTCTGAAAACATCTTTAAAAAAAAACCCACAGAAAAATAAGCAGGAAAAAAACCCTACAGAGATAAAGTAAAAAAATTTGTGAGCTTTCTTCTGACTTGAATTTACTTCTCTTCACCTGCCTCCAAATCCTTTTCATTAAAACAGTTTCTAACGGAATAATATCCACATTTAACCCGCTCTGATTTTTCTGTAATTAATGATGTTATTCTGAGAGGCTGAATCCAGCTGTAGCAACCTCACCCTTCCAGCACACACCACCCCTGGGATCAGCGCCCCAAAGCCGAGAGAATCCTCCCAGACAGACCAGGGGGAGGAACTGCCGTCCTGTCTGCTGTTATCAGCACCAGGGATTTATTGGGATAATCAAAGTCGGAGCCTGGGCACGACTCCCAGCCCCTCCTGTGTCACCAGGACGGTGCTGCAGGGCAGGGGTGGGGACACTGGGCAGGGCACGGGTGGCACCAGTGCTGCCACTCCTCAAGGAGCTCTGGGATCAGTGATTCCACCCCTGTCACTGTCACTGCCAGCCAGGACCAGCCCAGGGCCGGTGACTCCATCCCTGTCCCTGTCACTGTCACTGCCAGCCAGGACCAGCCCAGGGCCGGTGACTCCACCCCTGTCCCTGTCACTGTCACCCAGGACCAGCCCAGGGCCGGTGACTCCACCCCCGTNGGCACAGGGACCTGCCCAAATGTGCTGGCACGGAGATAAGGGAGCCACGCTGCCTCAGCAAGAATCCCAGAGAGAAAAAGGGAAGAGCAGGAATGCTGCTGACTCACCAGGCACCGGGGAGCCCGGCAAACACGGCGGCAGCACAGAGCTGGGGAGCTCTGGCTGGGGAAAACCTCCTGGAATTCCAGTGCCATCGCTCCGGGTAGTCCTGAGTGATGATGGCCCCGGGGCTTTCTGGGGGGGCCTTTATGCAACACTCTGAAAACATCTTTAAAAAAAAACCCACAGAAAAATAAGCAGGAAAAAAACCCTACAGAGATAAAGTAAAAAAATTTGTGAGCTTTCTTCTGACTTGAATTTACTTCTCTTCACCTGCCTCCAAATCCTTTTCATTAAAACAGTTTCTAACGGAATAATATCCACATTTAACCCGCTCTGATTTTTCTGTAATTAATGATGTTATTCTGAGAGGCTGAATCCAGCTGTAGCAACCTCACCCTTCCAGCACACACCACCCCTGGGATCAGCGCCCCAAAGCCGAGAGAATCCTCCCAGACAGACCAGGGGGAGGAACTGCCGTCCTGTCTGCTGTTATCAGCACCAGGGATTTATTGGGATAATCAAAGTCGGAGCCTGGGCACGACTCCCAGCCCCTCCTGTGTCACCAGGACGGTGCTGCAGGGCAGGGGTGGGGACACTGGGCAGGGCACGGGTGGCACCAGTGCTGCCACTCCTCAAGGAGCTCTGGGATCAGTGATTCCACCCCTGTCACTGTCACTGCCAGCCAGGACCAGCCCAGGGCCGGTGACTCCATCCCTGTCCCTGTCCCTGTCACTGCCAGCCAGGACCAGCCCAGGGCCGGTGACTCCATTCCTGTCACTGTCACTGTCACCCAGGACCAGCCCAGGGCCGGTGACTCCATCCCTGTCACTGTCACTGCCACCCAGGACCAGCCCAGGGCCGGTGACTCCATCCCTGTCACTGTCACTGCCACCCAGGACCTTTCCCTGCTCTCCAGCCTGACCCTCCCTGGCCCAGCTCCGGCCATTCCCTCACACCGAGCACAGGTCGGAGCTGTCCCTCCACTGCCCCTCGGGAGGAAGCTGGAGACAGCTCTGAGATCTCTCCTCTCTCCCTGGAGAGTCCCAAGGTGGCTGGAGATGGAGTCCTGGTCCTCAGGGCTGCCCGCCCTGCCCAGCCAAGGGTGCTGTGGTCACCTCCTTGCTCCCAGCCCAGCCTCGCTGCTCCGGACACTGCATCCCACCCCCACACAGATGCTGCAGATGTTCTCATCCTACAGGAACAACATTCCCGTGAAGATGTACAAGCCTTTGGCCATAAAAACGTCCTTAACATCTCCAGTCTGGAAAAAAACCCTCTTAGAATTGTTAATTACCTCATCTGAAAGGCGGTACCTCCCCCTAGCTCCATGCTGAGGAACTGGTTCAGCACTGGCTCCCAGAACTCCTGTCCCTTGGGGCATCTGGGGATTTCTCCAGATGCTCCATCCCAAGCTGGGACATTTCCAGCTGACCCTCTCCGAATGTGTGCCACCCGCGTCCCCGCAGTGCCACCCACATCCCGTTTGGAAAGGAAAAGGAGCATCCCTCCGGCAGAGCCGGAGCCGCGCTGCGGTTTGGGTTTCACTGCAGGCTTTTTATAGCTCGCAGGGACACCGAGCTCTGTAACGGGAGAAGGTCGGGCTGGGGCTGCCAGGGCCGCAGCAAACGCTGCCCCTGAGAGCAGCCGAGCACGGACACACAGCCCTGCCACCGCCAGCCGTGGTGACACTGTCCCCGGGGTGACACAGAGCCACCGCCCCGGGGAAAGCCGCTTGTTCCCACTGATTCCTCATCCCTGCTGCAGTGAGGGGCCACCCTCGGCCATGTGCCCAGTCACAAGGAGCCCCCACGCCCCGTTCTGGTGTCCGGATCTGCCAGGCCGGGCAGTGCAGTGCCAGGGCAGGACTCGGGGGCTGCTCCTTCCTTTTCACACCACAAAGCTCCTGGAAGGAGCTGCTGGCTCCGCGGCTCTTTACCTTGGACTGCAGAGAGCATATTTGGGCTTGAGTCAATGCAGAACTGATTGTTTGGGCAAGGAAGGAATTCAGATCCCAGATGCTGCTCCCCTCAGTGCGAGGAAACTTTGGGGGGAAAAATTCTTATCCAAGCTGGCTGGAACCCACAAGAAAAATGCGGAGGCACAGGAGCAAAGCCCAAAGTGAGAAAGAAACTGGATGGATTCTCTGAGCTGTTTGGGAGCAGCCTGGAGTGGGAACGGTGAGGTGGCTACAGTGGGGGGGTCCAGGGATGTGTGTGCAGCCCTCCCTCCCTCCCTTTCCATCCCTCCCTCCCTTTCCAAAATACTCATTCCCAAATCCTGCCCCAGCTGCACCAAGAGCCCCAGGAAGCCCCAAAGGGAAACAGGAAAAGCAGCGAGGGCTGAGTGGAGCCGGGCTCCAGCAGCACCTCCCGCCCAGCCCTCGCCCTCCGGGATGTTTCCGGAGCACCACGGGATCCTGGATAACCCAGGGGGGCCTCCCCAGCCCCGAAAGGGCTGAGCCACAGCAGAGCCTCGCTCCTCACACGCTGCTGACGAGTTTGCCACGAGCAAACCCAGGGATGCTCTCAGGGACAGCTCCTGGGACACAGCCTGGGTGTGGATCCAGAATTGTGTCCTGTGTTTCAGATCAGATTAACAAATCCCACCCCCCAAAAAAACCCCAAAAACCCCACTGAAAGACAATACCCAAGTGGGGCACAGCCCCTGCCCCAGCCCCTCCCAAAGACAAAGTGTTTTCCCTGCCTCTCTCCAGAGCCACCCAGGACTTGGGGACAGCCAAGGGAAAGCAAGAGAAGTCGCCCCACCAGTGACAGAACAACGCCAGGCTCTCCTTCCAAAGGGGTTTGGGCACCAAGGCTCCTTTTTTCAGTTTGAGGCACCCTTTTTCCTTTCAGGAGGGGAGGTGGCTCGCCTGGAATTCAGGCAATGTGGCCACGGAGAGCTGTGCTGCTCCAGGGAGCGGGGAGGAAGAGTTCTCCAGGGCTAAAGTGCTGATTCGTCACCAGAACTCCTCTGGAAATTGTCCAGAGCGTGGCTGTTTGCAGAAGTGAAACCTCTGCTCAGCACATCCCTGCTGCGACAGCTCTGGGCAGGGCTTCTCCTCCCTGCAGGAGGTGGGAGCAGGGCAGGGCTCACCCTGGGGCTGTCCCTGCCAGGCAGGGCTCACCCTGGGACTGTCCCTGCCAGGCCGGGCTCAGCCTGGGACTGTCCCTGCCAGGCCGGGCTCACCCTGGGACTGTCCCTGCCAGGCCGGGCTCAGCCTGGGACTGTCCCTGCCAGGCAGGGCTCACCCTTGGCTCTTCAGAGAACCCAAACCTGTACCTGTGTGGCAGCGGGAGGAGAAGCTGAGCTGCGGGGAGTAAGCTCTCCCTCCAGCCCCTGTCCTGGGGTGCAGAGCCGGGGCTGTGCCCAGGGCAGCTGCTCCCACCTGGCTCCAAGGTCACTCCGAGGTCACCACGAGGCTCCTCCAGCTCCTGCCCCACCCTTTTACAGCCTCACCCCGTCATTCCCACACCCTCAGGCTCTGGGATCCTCCCNAGCTGCTGGGAGGAATCTCTCCCTCCAGCCCCTGTCCTGGGGTGCAGAGCCGGGGCTGTGCCGAGGGCAGCTGCTCCCACCTGGCTCCAAGGTCACTCCGAGGTCACCACGAGGCTCCTCCAGCTCCTGCCCCACCCTTTTACAGCCTCACCCCGTCATTCCCACACCCTCAGGCTCTGGGATCCTCCCGGGAGGAGAGCTCCTGGTGGAAATGCTGACTGTGTCTGCGGAGCCACAGCCCCAGCACCGCTCCCTGCCCGCTCCGGGCACAGGGCACGGGCACAGCAGCCCTGTGTGCCCAGCAGGGAGTGACCACAGCCCTGTGTGCCCATCGGGGAGTGACCAGCAGCCCTGTCTGCCCATCGGGGAGTGACCAGCAGCCCTGTGTGCCCAGCACGGAGTGACCAGCAGCCCTGTCTGCCCAGCAGGGAGTGACCAGCAGCCCTGGAGCCGGCTGGCTGGGATCAGCACCCCCTGGAATGGATCTCTGGGCACTGGACTTTGCCATTGATCCACCCCGAGGAGCCCAGGGCAGCTTGGCAGCCACGGAGAGGTCCTGTGCCCCCAGCAGGTTTTCATCTCCCTCCCAAGGGATCCTTCTCTCCCAGCTCCCAGGGATCGATGCTGATTTGATTGCTGGAGCATCTTCCAGGAAATGTGCTGCTGCATCCGCGTGTGGGCGGAGAGAAAGCAGAGGAGTGCCCTGGTGAGCATCAGAGCGGGGCTGGCCCTGGCTGCCATCCTGCTGTAAAACCCCCAAATCCTGCTGTAAAACCCCCAAATCCAGGCTCAGCCTCCTGGAGGGGAAAGAAGAGTGGCCAGGAGATTGAGGAGGGGGATTCTGCCCCTGTGCCCAGGTCAGACCCCACCTGCAGAGCTGCCCCAGCCCTGGCCCAGCACGGGGAGGAGCTGGAGCTGCTGGAGAGAGCCCAGAGGAGGCACCAGGGTGAGCAGAGGGATGGAGCAGCTCTGCTGGGAGGAAAGGCTGGGAGAGCTGGGGGTGTTCACCTGGAGAGGAGAAGCTCTGGGGTGAGCTCAGGGTGGCCTTGCAGGGCCTGAAGGAGCTGCAGGAAAGGTGGAGAGAGACTGTGGGGAAGGGATTGAGGGAGCGGGACACAGGGAATGGCTCCCACTGCCAGAGGGCAGGGATGGATGGGATACTGGGCAGGAATTGTACCCTGGGAGGGAGGTGAGGCCCTGGCACAGCTGTGGCTGCCCCTGGATCCCTGGAAGTGCCCCAGGCCAGGCTGGACACTGGGGCTGGGAGCAGCCTGGGACAGTGGAAGTGTCCCTGCCAGGGCAGGGGTGGGCTGGAATCGATGCTCTCCAAGGTCCCTTCCAACCCAACCCCTTCCGTGTTTCTCCAACTCCTTGATCCGCACGTTCTAGAGGAAGAGTTGCTAATTTTCGGTGCTGTTGTTCCTAAACTCGACCTTTGTGGACCTCGCCAGTGCAGGGGAGGGCTCCAAATGCCAGTGCTGAGGCAGCAGGGGCTGCGGGAGCGTGGGGGCTGAGGAGCTGGCACAGAGCTGGGCTCTGTGGGACAGCAGAGGGGAATTGTCCTGCTCCGGCCGCCTGGGAACGCGCCCAGGGTCAGCCCAAGGCTCGAGGAAAAGCACTTTGAGGGGAGGTGGAGATTTCTGGCCGTGTTTTAGAGGCTCCCCCTCGGAGCCGCCGGGCACAGCGAGCCAGGGTTTAACCCCCTGCTCCTCAGGGTTGTTCCTCCTGCCTCTAGGGTGCGAGGGTTAAATCCCCCCGGATCCCACACGAGTGACCCTGCAGGGCCCTGAACCCACCTGCAGAGCCTCCCAGGCATTGTCAGCCCCACCTTCCTGCCCACAAGGCTTTTTCCCATCCCAAAGACCTGGGAGCGTTTCCCCCACACGAGTCAGGGTTCTCTCTCCATCAGTTCCTCTCCAAAGTGTTCCAAAATCCATCAATCTGAGCTCCCAAACCAGCCCCTCTGAGCAGCACCACAGAGCAAAGCCCTGCAGGGCACCAGCCCCGGGGCAGGGCACCGCCAGAACCACCCACAGCTCTGCCCAGGGCAGCAGCACAACCTCATGGAAAGTTAAAACAGCTCCCACAGGCTTTGGAGAGCCACTCCTGACCTTTGGAACCTCCTCACCTGCCCCCCACACCCAGCTCCCCTTCCTGCTGAGGCAGGGAGGGAACGGGACCTGGCGAGCTCTAACTCCTGGGAGCAGCCCCAGAGCTCCTGCAGGCAGGATCAGAGCTCGAGAGGTGAAGCAGCACCCCGGGAAGGTCCCAAAGCACTTCACAGCTGTGAGGTGAAGCCCCCTATCCAAATTCCACAGCTGGGGAGACGGAGGGGCAGTGAAATGTCACGATTTGGGCCTTCCACAAGCAGCAGTGAGTGCCTTGGGGACATGTCCCTGCCCAGCATCCTCACCACCCTCCAGAGCTCATCACTGAACGCGGGCTCAGACCTGCTGCCCTGGTTTTTGCTAAGCCTTCTGTTTTAACCTTGGAGTCAGATTCTTTCCCACAGTTTCATGTAAATAATGGCCAATGTTTACTTAACGGTATTTTCTGTTTTTCATTCCTTTTGTGATAAGAGAACTTTGATGAGCATCTTTTTTCTCCAGTGGGATTGAGAAGGAAGTGACATGTCCTCCAATCCCTTGTGGAGGTGGGAATTGTGTAAGAATGTGACATATGTCAATAATAAAGGCTTTCCCCTCCTTTCTGCTGAACCTGGCAGGTGTGAGAGCGTCTTTATTGTGTCCCCCCAGACACACAGACCCCTGCCCCGCAGCCAGCCAGGGATCCCTGAGCACCCTGAGGTCCCTGGGGTGCTCCACGCCGGGGTTGGGAGCGCTTCCAGCAGGGCCAGGCTCACAGAGGCTCCCCCTGCCAGGGCTGGGGGCTGCCCGCACCCACCCCGAGGGTCCGGCCGGGATCTGCTGTGCTGCACTGGCAGCAGGTTCACAAAGAGAGCTGTGTTCGGGCCCTGAGCTATAAATATTCCTTTTTGAGCAGGCATAACTGGAAAAATGTCTTAAATGTCTATTTTTGCCTCCTCTGCTTCACCCACTCGAAACATTGACATCATACCAGGCTCCTACTGAGGCAGAGCCACTCCGGGAGCTGGAGCAGCACAGCTGCTCCCAGCACAAAGGCTGGGGCAGGAAAAAGCATCTTTGTGTCCCGGGAGGAGGGAGCAGTGCCTGGGGAGGGGGAATCCTTGCAGGGAAAGGCAGCTTTGCCACTGCTGCAATCCCGGTGGAAGTGACTCAGCAGAGCCCAGCTCAGGCTGTCACGGCTCTGCCCTGGCTCAGCTGAGGGCCAGGGCTGCTCCAAGAGGCCTCCAGCAGCCCGGGCTCAGCCTGGGCAGCCCAACATGAAGTGGTTTTCTGCAGCAGGATCACAGAAGAGTTTGGGTTGAAGGGACCTTTAGAGCTCACCTGCTCCAGCCCCGCTGCAGCAAGCAGGGACAATCTCCCCCTCAGTTTATCTCCCCCAAAAACCCACCCCAAGCTGCCTCTACGGAAAGAATTCCTCACCTGGAGCACAGAGCTCACCTACCTGAGGAGCCCTCCTGGCACCCCCGGTGCCCCCACGGCCCCTCCACGGCAGCTCCGGGACCTCGGGGCTCCCAAACATCAGGGAACGTTTCAGCCGGGGCTGAGCAGAGCCCTCGGAGAATTTCACTTTGTACAAAAGGTGTGAGTGGAACAGAATCACCACTCTGGGGTTTGCAGGTCTGGGGAGGTCCCGTTTATCCTCGGTGACAGCAGGAAAGTCAACATTTCCCATGAAGTGAAGTGACCGAAAATCTCATTTTAAGAATTACCAAAGCCAGAATGTCTGGGGTTTGCTGGTGGCTCGTTGGGGTTTTTTTCTCTTTTGCTTTCATTGTGGGATTTCCCCCTTTTCTCCCCCAAGGGCTTTTCAGAACATTTGGTTTCACCTGTTTCCATTTGACTCTAATTTGTCCTGCAGAAGCAGCACTTCAACCAAAGACACGATGCATTCCCAGCTACTTTTTAAAGACAAAATCACTCACTGCCTTGAAACTTTCAGAGCCCTGGCCTGCTGCTGCAGGGAGCTGCAGTGCCAGAACATTTCCAAGGCAGCTTCAACACTCCTGAACCCCAGGCACGACCCAGCTGCATGGAACTGACCGAGCTGCAGGGACAGCGAGAGCAGGATCAGCTCGTGGGAGGAAAAGGAGAGCCACGAGCAGCCCGTGGCACCTCCACCAGTCCTGGAGCTGCCCAGGGACAGGGCATGGGGGAGAGGTACCAGGCTCAAAACAGGGCAGGGAACAAATCTATTTATCCAGCCCCAGAAAGTGGTAATTTCACTTTTTTTTTTGGTCACATTTTCTCATTATTCACATTTTTTTTCCCTGGAGAAGCCAAACACCCTTTCCCAAAGCACTCAGCAGCCAAGTGGCACCGGTTCCACTGCAGCCAAAATCTCAGGAGCTGCACAGCAAGCACCACAGGCTGGATGCAGCAGAAAATACTCGTGATTATCAGAGAAGTTGTTTATAACTCCAGCAGAGTCTTCCAGGACTAACAGCTTCCTTAAGCAAATTTCATTTTGACAGCAAAAAAACCGGTCAATTCTTTCCCCCATCACAAGTTAAATATTTTATTTCAAATGCAGAGGCTGTGGTTTGCTCCAGCCCCGAGAGCAGAGAACAGAATGCATTTCCACTCTCCTCCTGCTTTCATTCCAATGGGCCTTTCAGGAAAAGACTCCAGGAGTTAAATGCNCCGCTGGAAAGGAAAAACAGAGCGTGAGAGCCCAGCCAGCCTCCTTCCACCCCCGGCAAGGGGCACCACGGGTNCCCCCGGTGCCGTCAGGCCGCTCCTCTCCTCGGGAATCCCCCCGGCATCCTCATTCCGGGCTGTGCCCCGCGCCGGGGTCCGCTCCGGGGCCCGGGGGTCCGTGNGGGATCCTTCGGTGGCCCCGGAGATGCTCTTTGGGGCCGAGGACCACTCTGGGAGCAGCGATGGCTTTGCTGTGGCCGCGGGGGACAGCAGCACCGGGGGACAGCAGCGCCGGGGGACAGCGGTGCCGGGGGCTGCATCCAAGCAATCCACGGGAGAAACGGGGAATCGCCGTAATTTCCACCTTTGTGCCTTTGTTTGAGCACTTTGTTTTGATTCACTGCCCGCGGAGGATACACAGAGAATCATCACACAGAGCACACAGCTTCTCCTCAGCAGCCAAGAGCTTAAAGCCCGTGCTGAGATCTGCTCAGGCTCTCCCCAGTTTTCAGACACAATTATCGATTCACCTCAGCAGCAGGCTGTGCTCTACCCCTGCCGTTGGGTGGGGCTCCATCTGGCTCATTTTCTTCACTTTTCCACGATGAGAGTGAAACAAAACCTGGCTTAAAGCCCGGGTGCTGCACCCCTGGCGCTGCACCCCTGGCCAGTGGAGATGTGCCCCATGAGCTGAGCACTCAGCCTGCTCTGGCTGCTCTCCTCCGGCTGCAGCACCTGAGATTCTGGGGAATACGAGGAAAGCTCTCCCCAGAGGAAGGAGGGAGGGCGGCTTTTCCGAGCCATTTGAGCCATGAAGCACCCAGCACTTCGCCCCACGCTGCAGCTCATGAGTTTAATCCTCAGAGCCGCTGGCAGCGGGACAGGTTTCACACTCTTATATTTAGAGAGCCTCGCCTGACAAGCAGCCAAAGCTGTCGCCCGTAAATCAGGGGGTTCTGACAGGGCCCAGAGCAGGCAGTAAAAGCAAATGGGGGAAATGAAATTACAGGCTGCAGGGGGACCTCTGGGAAAGAATAAGCTTTTATTTGCTGTTTCTAAAGTTCACAATCATTAGAACTGTTTCTCCCTCTGTTCTTTCATTTGTTTTTAAGCCGGTCCTGCAGCCAGGCTCGGGGCCCCCTCAGCTTCCCCTTCACTGGGCTCTGGCCGTGTGGTCCCCACATTCCTGGCCGGGGTGCCCCGGCCTGCAGGAGCTGACAGATCCCAGGGCTGGGGCAGGGGAGATTCCACACGAATCCCTGTGGCCACGGGAAGCAGGAATTGGGCACTCACACATCCCTGCAGCCCGGGGGAGTCCGGGCTTGGGGACAGGGAGATCCCAGCACTGGGGAACGGGGCCTCGGGGTGCAGATGGAAGCGGGAGGCTCACGTCAGCTGAAGAGGATTTCTGCAGCACTAATGACTCTACAATCCTCCCCTGACGAGGGGTTTTCATTCACACCGAAACATCTCCCTTTCCTAGGACCCAAGGGAAGCACAGAAAACTCCTGGGCTGCCCCGGGGAGAGGCAGGAGCTGCTGTGCCTCCTGCCCCACAGCCTGGGCAGCCAAGGCTGAGCAGCACAGCTGGGCACATCTTAGTGCTGTGTTTTACCTGCTTCACCTGCATGGCTGGGGGATCCTCAGGACAGAGGCTTCCTGCCTCCAAGGCTCCCATCCAAGGGTTTTCCAACCCCTCAGCTTGGGCAAAATGAGGAGAACCGAGTGCTCCTCTGACAGGAGCCAGACTCAGACCTTCCCTGCCCTGTACAACTCCACAGTTTGCTCCCAGCTCCAGCAGGGTTTTAATTTGACCCTCAGCATGAAGATGGAACAGCCATTGCAAAATCAACTGCTGGGAACCAAATCAAGCTGATGAAAGGATAAGAGCAACAAAAATCCCCTTTATTCATTCATCTGATTGTGCTGTTTGAAGTCCTCCACGAGCTGCTCCCAGGCCAAGCTCCTCCCTGCGAGTTTGAACTGAGTGTGATGGAGATGGAAAGAGAGGGTCACAGGCTCCGAAAGGGGAGGAGCAGGAGCAGATCAACAGAAGAGGCAGCACGGCAGATTTGGGAAGTCAGGATCCTGTGACAGATTCCAGGGAAGGTGAAAAACCTTGTCTAGGTGCTAGGGCTGCAGTGAAAAGCCAGCAGAAGGAACAAATAGCTCAGCAAGTATTTTATTCCTGTTTATTCCAGGATGGGCTTCATCCAGCATCAGGTGGAGTGGACAAGTGCCCATCCCCTGCCTTTGGATCCACTGGGAATTGAGCCATGGGCTAACTGGGATGGCTGATTAGCCAAGGTCCCGCCCCGGGCCAGCGGGTACCACACTCCCAAAACTTCCAAACAGGTGCTGAGTGAATCCCTGTGCATCACATCCCCCTCCAGAGCCAGCACTGCCCTCCCCAGCCCCAGGGGCCACGTTCAGATTCCGGGACCACCCCCACGAACAGCCCCGAGTCTGGGAAGTGCCAGAGGAAGAGGAGGGACGAGCATGAGGGTGTCCCCAGCAGCAGGAAGGTGCAGGCACGGCCTCCCCAGGCTCCTGGGGACACTCCTGACAGCTGCTGGGGACAGAGCAGGACGCAGGGCACAGACCAGGAACACCGAGCAGTGCCCAGGGGAATGCTGCTTCATTCCAGAATCACCATTTCTGGGAGAGTGGGGACACACGCGGCCTGCCCCAAACCCAAACTCACGCTGCCGAGCTTTCACTGACAGACAAAGGCCCACGTTTTCCTAACTCCACCCAAAAAATCACCGCCAAAGCCGGAACAGACACACAGAATATCACACACGGGGAGCACAGCTGCTCCTTTCAGAGGCCTCTCGCTTCCAGCGCAGCCCCGTCGCCCGTCCTTCCCGCAATTCTGGTTTTTCCTTCTCACAGAGGCGAAGGGAACACACGCACACAAAAAGGGAAGGTGGGCCCAGGACAGAAAGCCTTGGTGCTGATGCAAACAGCCCCAGAATAGCAGGGGTGGGTCCCCAGCTGCTGCTGCTCGTTCAGCAGCACCCAAAGCCCGAGCCCCGAGCGGGAGGGGAGTGCCCCAGCACGAGCAGGGGCAGGTCCTGGGCCAGGCTGGGGCCAGCGGGGATTCACCAGGCTGCTGCTGCTGCTTCAGCCAGCTCAGAGCAGCAAGCGAGGGTCCCTGCTCTCGACAGGCAGCAGAGTCTTGAATGAGCCGCTGCTCAAGCTGCTCAAGCTGCTCTGATGCCTTGAAACCCAGAAACAGAGACCAGACAGGAGTCAGGGAATAAACGCAGGGATTTATTTGAAAGGCCTTCAAAGGCACCACCCTGGGGAGCCAGAGGCTGCGTCCAGAAAGGACCCCAAGAGGGGCTGTCAGTGAGGTTTGGAGGTCAGGATTTTGGGGGGGCTGTGGCAGCAGCGGGGCAGGAGGCGGATGTGGAGCCCCTTCTGAACATCCTGCCCTTTGCATCCCGCTCCCTCCGCGCCGGGGTGCAGGGCACGGCGTCTCCCGGGGGAAAAAATGCCCAGAAATTCCACAGACCCTTCAATATCGTTTCTGTTTTGCAGCGAGACAAAAAGGGGCCCTTTGTGTGAGGGCTGAAAGGAACAGCCCAGTCCCGCAGCCTCCCCAAAAGCTTAATGTCAACTATTTGCCTCCTCGTGCTTTCGCATAAACAAGCACTTTCTCCTGAGTTTCTGTGCCCTGGCTGCTCCCCCAGCTTGGTGTTCCCCGTTTGGTGGCTCCCACGGCACGGACACGTCCCTGCTGTCCCTGCTGTCCCTATCCCAGCCAGGGTGGGGCCCGTGCAGAGGAGCTAGGGTGGCGGGGGGGATACAGGGCAGGGGGAGCACAGGAAAGGTGACTGAAGCTGGCCTTGGGGAGAGGTGAGCTCATGTCTTAAGTTTTAACTTTTATATTTTTCAAATCCTGTACTGCCTGGTGTGTGACTCTGAAGTTCCTTGCAGCTCGGTAGCTGCTCTCTTAGGCCAGACAGACACAACAAAGCTGCTCTGAGCTTGCTGCACTCAGTGTTTCAAACCCCAGTCCTGCCTGAGCAGCCTGGCCCTCTGAAATCACAGAATCGTGGAATCGTTTAGGTGGGAAAAGCCCCCCAAGATCAACCATTCCCCCAGCACTGCCCAGGCCACCACAGGTTGTCCCCAGGTGTCACATCCACAGCTTTGAAATCCCGAGGGGTGGGGACTCCGCTGGCCTGGCTGTTGATGGCTCAGGAGAGGATGGACAAGGTCAGGTCCCCCCCAGCTCCCGTGCACGCCCGGCACCCAGCCCTGACCCACCCCGCATTCCCGGGAGGGGCCCAGGGACACGGACTGTGCTGGGCACGGCGTGCAGCAGGAGCAGGGCTGGGACAGCGGCTGTTTTTAGCAGGGAGATGCTGCAGGGTGGGGACACCTCCCCGCCACACCAGAAATGTGAGACAGGAACATTCAGTGTCCAGCCAGACCCATCTCAGTTTGTACAATTCGCCTTCCACGGGACGGGAACCTCTCCCTGCCCACCCCCAGGAAACCCAGTGTGACCCAGGACGGGTCCCCAGTCCCTCATTCCTCCTGGCTGCTTTTCCACCCTCCAGACTCCAGGCGAGCAGACATTCCGTTCAGCCAGGGCTGCTCCGAGCTCCTGACTGCAGCCCTGACCACAGAGGCACGGGAGGAAGCGAGGGCCCAGCGCTTCCCCAGCAGGTCCCAATCCAACATCTGCTTTCCATGTTCCCCTGGCAGGGCTCCGGGCGTGCACAGCACATCTGTCTGTCTGTCTGCACACAGCAGGGCCCTCTGTCTGCTCCAGCAAACCTGGCGGGGGGGGGTACGGAGCAGCAACACCCCTCATCCCCTGGGACGAAGGGAGGCGACAAAACAGGGCTGCAGCGGAGCAGGAGGGATCCCTGCCCACGACACAGGGCTGAGAGCAGCTCAGCCTCGGCAGCCAAACCCAGCAGAGCCACCCCGCGCGTTTCTGCAGCAGGCGGGGGGGACACAGCCCCTGCAGCCGGGGGTGGACGGGGCTGGAGGGGCCGGGGGAAGCTCCGAGGGGTGCCAGGCCAGCACTTTGGGGTGTCTGGGGCAGGACCGCACCTGGCAGGGCGGTGGAAGGGCTCCTCGTCCTGCCCCGGGGGTGGCCACACACCTGGGCTAAGGCACTCGCCCACCCCAGGCAGGGGACCCAAAAACAGAGAGGCACCAAATCCGTAAGTGCCGGGAGGCAGGAAACGTGCAGGGAGATTCGAACCACCCAGAACTGAATTACAGACTCCGGAATCGCTTCATTGTGCCACAGACTCCCGAATCGCTTCATTGTGCCACAGACTCCAGAATCGCTTCATTGTGCCACAGACTCCACGCTCGCTCCGCACGCACGAGTGAAGGCACCGCACACCCCCGGGCCGGCTCTGTGTCCCTGCTGGGGATGCTCCACACACCAAATTCAATGTTCGCGCTGCACGAACCGCGCCGAGCCACCCAGAAAATCATTTCGGGGTCACCTGGTGCGAACACCAACTCCCCGCCGAGCAGCCGAGACAAACGAGGCGCTAATGGCTGCAATTAGTCACTAATTAGCATCATTACCGCCGATCGGCGAGGGGGGAGGTATACCTGGGGCAGCGAACTGCTACAAGAACTTAGAAGTGAGGCTCGCTTTCCCGCTGCACGAAACAAAACCCGAGCAATTCCCGATATTTCAGGGAGTGCGTCCCGCGTTTACCACAGAGTAAATCCTGCGGGAGCTTCCCGCAGTCCCACCGAGGAGAAACAGAACGCTGCCCCTCGCCCTGGGCACTGCAGAGCCCGAGCTCCAGCACGAACTGAGCTCCAGCCCAGGGGAGATTTCAGATCAGCAATAAAAAAGTCCCAAAGTTTCGCAGGAAAGCAGCGCGAGGGAAACGCCCGCACTGGAAGGGAATCCTCCGCTGTGACCCTGCCCGTCACAGCCTCACCTGGGCACAGCTCCTCGAAGATGCTGGTGCAAGGTTTTCCCGTCCACGTCAAGCGATCAAATGCATCCTGCTCGGAGGGCTCCAGGATTTTCTTTAAAAAACTCCCCATTTGTCTCACCGAATCTATAGTGGGGGTACAAAACAGACAAATTGGTGTTCGGCTAAGTGGTCACGAGAGTTTTTCTCCTTTGTTCCCCTCAGGGACAGGCCGGGAGTGTGTGGAAAATCACCCTGTGAAAAGCCAGTGCCCTTAAAGGAGATGGAGGAGTCCTGCAGCTTTATCGGAATAAAGGGAGAGAGGCCCCTGGGCCGGTAGAGACATCGGGACCCCTTCCAGAGGCATTCCCACCCATTTCTCCTGAAAACCCCTCGAGCTGTTTGCAAGGCACCCAGGTTCCTGTGAGGAGCAGCCTGCAGGGAGCTGCTCTCAGAGCTCCTGCAGAGATGTTCGGTGCATCCCTGCCCTTGTGAGCCCTGCCTGGGGCGGGCATGGGCTCCATCGGCTCCGGGGCGCAGGGGAGCCTGACTGAAAGCTTTGGAGTCTGCCCTGGAGTACTGGATCCTGCCCAAAGGCTTTGGAGAGCACAGGCAGCTGGCAAAGTCACGTATTCTAAAGAAAAGCCGTGGTTCGAGCTGGTGACACACTTCAGCTCCATCCTCCCATGCTGTATGGGCCTTAAACCCATGTTCCTAAGGAAACTCGGCTGTCTGTCCATGCAGGAGCTGTCCTGGGGGTCACACTCCCTCCTCAGGCTGCCTGCACCAGGGTGTGGAACACCGCTGGACACTGGGCTGACCGGGAGCTGGGCAGAGGACACACACCGGGGCTGCAGACGCTCCCCGGACTCCCGTGCCCTCTCTCCGGCTGCCGGCTCCCCAGGCTCGGCTCCCCACTCCCCTCTCCAGGCCCCTTCCTCTGCTTTCTCCTTCCGGGCCCAGCCTCACGCATCCCCATTTCACACCTGGATGCAGCAGCCGAGCTCGGAGTGGGGTGGTTTCTGCTGGAATTAAGGCCCGGGGCACGCCCAGGAACGCGGCCCCGTTGGGTGCCCGTGACACCACAAAGCACCCCCGTTCCAGGGAGAGCTGGAACTCGGCCCGGCTGCTGGAGGTGCTTTTATCCCCCAGGGCCTCCTCCTCAATCGGTGCCACCAGCTCAGCCCAGCCACCCTCGCACGCCCCTAAAAGGGGTTTTTAAGGTCTTGGGGACAGCAGGGGATCGGTTCCCCCCGCAGCCCCACACTGTGCGGGGCACAGAACAGAGGTTTTCCCACCGAAACGCGGAGCCCTCCTGCAAGGAGCCGATTTTCACCTGCGGCAGGTGGGCCAGGGCTCCCTGTGGGACCCGGGCTGTAATTCCCGACCCGACCGCTCAGGAACGGGACGGGATTTGGACGCTCCCTGTGTCTGGGTTGAGTCACGTCTCTGGCAGGAAGCAGCGAGTTTGGGAAGTGTGTAATGGAGCCTCTCGTGCCACGGCAGCCTCGGGGGATGCCTGCTGGGAGGGAGGGGAGGCTGGACCACCCAGGCACTGCCCGTCCCCTCCCGAGCCCCCGGGACAGCGCTGGCAGTGCCCAGCGCCCGCAGCTGCCGCCCTCCCGCAGGGTCACCCCGGGGGCGGTGACAGGGCGCGACCCCTCGGTGTCCCCAGAGGAGGGGGGGACAGCCCCAGCGGGGAGGGACAGCGCGTCTTTCTCGTGTTTGGGGGCAGACTTTCACAACCGCGATCCTGAGCGCTGCGGTCAGAGAGCAGGAGAGGGGACCCCGCGGCTGGGGCGGGGGGTGGGAGCTGGAACGGGCTGAGGTGGGAGGATGCTCCCAAAAAGAGAGCAGGAGAAACCAGCAGATTCCAGCGAGCCGAGGAGCTCCACCCAAAACAACCCCGGGAGCAGGGCTGGTCCGCGCCCCAGGGCGGCCCCTCTCCGGGTGGGCAGAGTTTGGGGGTCACACGAGCTGTCCCCATCTCCAGTCCCATCGCTGGCAGCCCTGGGCATGGCCTGGCACCTCCATCCCCCTTTCCAGGGAGCCCGGGGGCTCCCGCAGCTGAGCCCCTGAGGCGGTGACAGTCTCTGCTCGGAGCACCGTAAATAAAGCGGGTTTTTGGCCAGCACCGCGCGCTGAGCCCTGCGCCGGGCCAGGAGTTTCAACGCTGAGCTCACTCCTGTCCCCGCCCGGGGCTGGGAGGAGCGGGGGTGCAGGGAATGAGCACCCGGCTCCCCCGGCTCAGGGGGAAAGGCAGAGGGCAGGAAAAGGGGGCAGAGCTGAGCCATTCCATGGCTCAATAGCCCCATTCCATGAGGCTATTCCCCCTGGAAAAGTGCAGATCCCGTGTTCAGGGGGTGCTGGTGGCCCGTCCCAGAGGGGTGAGAGCGGGCTGGGACAGCTCCCGAGGGAGATCTGAGCCCCGCAAAGCCGTGCTGAGGAGAGCAGGAGGAGGCAGGTTCAGAACAAGCAGAAAAAGGTTTTTTTCAGTGTGTGGATGCTCTCTGGCAGGCTGGGCACAGGTCCTGTGTGGGCTGAGCTTGCCCTGCTGTCAGGGCCAGAGGGAGTTCGGGGAAGGGGATTCCATCGGGACCAGTTTTGTGCACTCATGGGGACAGCCCTGGCTCAGCGGTCCCTGCCCTGCCCGGGAGTGGCCAGCAGCCCCTCTGCCCACTCTGGGAGGCTCCGTGCTCAGTGCTGGGGTCAGCCCAGGCTGGAGCTGCCCAGGCTGCTCGGGGGCACCAGGAGCTGATGCCAGAGGGTTCCCCAGCCCCACGGACAGAGCAGTCTGGTGCTGAGGAACCACACTGACATCCAGCTCTGAGGAGGATTCCAGGAGCTCCCTCTGGTTCAAACATTCCTGGAAATGAATAATCCCTTCCTCTGGGAGCCCCCTGCCCCAGGAAGAGCCTTGCTCTGGAAAAAGCAGCACGAGGACAACCCGAGCCAGCACAGCTCCAGGCTGGGCTGTGGCAGGACGGGGAGCCAAGGCCACTCCTGGTGTGACACGGATCCGGCCGGGCCCGGCCGAGCTCTGCATCCCTTCCACCCAATCCTGTCCCTGCAGAGCTGGATCTGTCACACACCCGGGCACTTGGGCACTGCAGCATCCTCCTCCCCGGGCTGGGCTCCTTTCCAGGTGCCTTCGGGCTGTGCCAGCGGGGTGGAACCATTTCCAGGATTTATTGTTTACAGCCAGAGGTGCTCTGTGAGGAGCACACAGGGAAATGCCTATGGGGTCACCTCTGAGTCATTCCTTCCCCGGGATCACATCCAAGAGGTCTCACCACAGTCCCAAAAAATCCCTTTCCGTCCGGAGTGACCCACATTCCTCCTCTGCCTGGCGAAGGGACCCTCAGGGCTGGGCTCAGAGCTCTGCAGGGGTTTCCCAGGATTGCTCAGCAGGATTGCTCGGCCGTGCCCAGCTCACCGTGGCCTTTCCTTGTGGGAGAAGCTGAGTGGGGGGCACAGACCTGCCCTGACACCCCAGCCCGGGCTGTGCCACGGCCCCCCAGCCCTCCCTGGGCCTTGCCAGCTCCCGGAGCATGTGGGATCCACAGGAAAGCCCAGCACGCTGGGGAAGGGCAGCTCTTGCTGCTGAGAGAGCGCCGGGCAGGACGAGATAAGAACAGCTCCGGGAAATCTGAGTTTAAACAAATGACCAAAAGTTAAATCAGTTAATTGGAACCTTCTTCTCTGGTTGTCTGTGGCTAACACTGCTCAGCTACCAGCAAACACAGGTCGTGAATGGCAATAAATTGCAATAAATTCCACATCTCGCAGCGTCCAGGCAGCGCTTCCACAGCTTGGATCCATGTCCATGCTTTAAATTCCCTCCGGACACCGAGGCTGTCACCGTTTCCCCTCACAGCTGCTGAGCCCTGCAGCCTTCCAAGGTTTCAGCCCTTGAGCTGTGCTGGTTTTTTATTCCCTTTCCTTGAAGGCCCTGACACATCCCCGGCTCCTGGCGGGATGTGCTTGGGCGTTGCTAAATCACATTTGAGGAAAACAGCCCCGAGTGTCCCACACACGGACCCGGCGGCTGCCAGGGCCACGAGCAGCAGCCAGATCTTGGCTTTTCGTTGGGAATGACACAGGGAAGATGGAATGTCTCTGCTCCGACCCCGGGAAGGGTCACACAGATGGCTTCCAGGCCCGGCAGAGGCTCAGGACATGGGATAATTCCCGTGCACATGAGCAGTGCTGCTTCCTCTTGTGTAACTGCAGGATTTTTGCAGCTGGAAGTCAGAGGTCCTGCGGCTCAAACCGCGAGAGCAGAGCCGAGAGCTTTGCCAGGAGGGGCCAGGGCTGGAATTTCCTCCTGGTACGTATTTAGAGCGGGAGAGACCTGAGCTGTGGGTTCACATCTGGGGCTGGGGATGCTCCCAGCCGGAGGAGGCAGAGCTGGGAGTTATTCCCCGAGGGAATTGTGAGGCTCCTGCTCCTTCCACACCTCTGGGTGTCATTGAGCTTAAGTTGAGCAGCCACCGAAGTTCTAAAATCCACGCAATCCATCTCCCATCCATGGGCGATCCCACCGACCCTGCCACACACCTTCCCCTCCCAGCCTGGCAAAGGCCATCCCAGGGAAATCTGGATTTCCAGGGAAATCTGCCTTGACTCAACCAGGTTTGCACAGGTCAAGGTGGAGCCAGGCAGCGACAGCCAAACTCTGCAGGCTCCTCAGGCTCCTGCGTGCATCAGCCCAGGGATCAGCCCAGGGCAGGATCCTTTCCTGAGGAGCATTTATCAAATCACAGCTTATCCCCCAAAATCGGGGCGGCCCCGAGGGCTGTTGGAGGAGCCAGCCCGGGCAGCCGGTCCCACACACGCACAGAGCTGGCAGCAAATTCACTTTTTACTGCCTTTTTCCAGCTGCAGCGGTTGCTCACACCCCCCGCGGCAGCGGAGCGGTGAATCATGTTCCCCTTACATCCCACCCCATCCCATCCCGCTCTCTCCCTGCCCGGCCCCTGAAGGAAGGAGCGCTGGTTTTGGTGGCCGCTGCCCTCTCTGTCGGGGTGACAGAGGTGACAGAGGTGACAGAGGTGACAGGGGTGACACCCTGCCCACCGCGGTGCCACCCCCGCGGCGCTGATCCCGGGAGCCGTGCCCAACGAGCCCATCCCGAAAGCTTTCCCCGCTCCGTTCTAGAATTGTTATTTATTTAATTGTTCTTCCAACAAAGGCCTGAGGGCTCCCTCTGCTGCCGCGCGGGCTCGGAGGGGATGGATCCAAGTCCGGGCAGGGGCTGGAGGGAGCCCGGGCAGGGTCAGCCCAGCTGTGCGGCTCCAGATGTTCACTCCCAGCACGGAGTGTCCCCAGGTGTGCTGGTAAAGGCACAAAAAAGAGAAAAGAGAGACTTTATTTGCAGCTTTGTTATGGAAATGCCAGCTGGGATGTCCTGTCCTGTCCTGTCCTGTCCTGTCCCGTGTGTGGCCGTGGCAGGCAGTGACAGCAGAGCCTCCCTGCAGCCCTCCAGCCCCAGCCAGGCTCCCCGGGATCCAGGGAGGAGCAGGCTCCAGGTGCTCAGCCCCTCAGCATCCCGGGCAGCACCGAGGGAGGGAACGGGGGAAAAACCGCCTGGGAAACTCCTCGGGGTGAGAACGCCCTGATTTCACCCCAGTAACGCCTCAAAGCACGGGGCCAGGGACAGCACTGCCTGTGTCCCTGCATCCAGCCCTTCCCGGGGCACCCAGCACCCACAGAGCGGGCAGGGAGGGAGGGGACAGGGCCCCAGTGCCACCAAACAGCGACAGCGGGGATCAGTGTGAGCCCCCCGCCAGCCAGGGTGTGCCCCAGGGGCTGCTCTGCCCCAGCTCCTCGCTGTGCCAAGGACTCCAGACAGGCCTCTGCCTGCGAAATGAGGGTAAATCCGAGCCCACCTTCCAGCTGTGCTCGCACCGTGCCAGCTGCATTTCCTATTGCAGAGCAAGGAGTGTTTTATTATTACTGCTCCTGGAGTATTTCTGCTCTGTAACCCCTCCGAGTCCAGCCCCCGCCCAGGGCTGAGGTGGGGCCAGCGTTGCCCAGCTGATGCTCCAGAAACGGGCTCAGAGTGGAGCCCTGGGGCTCGTGGAAAAAGCACATTCAGAGAATTTCTCTGCTCTGAGGCAACTCCCACTTCCTGCTCGCCAGGAAACCCCAGCTCACAGCCAGGGAGAATCAAACCACACTCACACCCAGCTGCAGCACAGATAAGAAATTTGGTTCTGATCCACGACAGAAATGCAACAAACTGCCAGTTTCTCAGAAGCCAAAAGCCTGAATGTTTGCCAAGAGCTAAAAATAACCCGAACAGGGCCCTGTTTAAAGGCACCTACCAAGAAATGCCTCTGTCCTTGGTTAAATAAACTGCAACTTCCAGAAAAGCCCTGTTTTCCAGGAGTCCGGGGGAGCTCTGGCAGCAGGTGAATAAACACGAAGTTTTAACTTTTTAACACATTGTAGAAGCAGCAGCTCGTGGCTGGGGCCGTGCCCAGCAGCAAACAGGGGCTGGAGCAGGGAGCATCCCCACTCCTCCCTGCAGGAGCTGCACTTGCACATCCCCTGTGGCTGCTGAAGGGTCTCTGCTTCGAGGTTTGACTGAATTTGGCCTCTTTAGGCTGATTCCCAGGAAATAACTGATGCCTTGGACGTAGATGGGGAGGGAAGCTGCTCTGGTGGGGACACTGAGCACTCACAGGGGGACACTGAGCACTCACAGGGGGCACTGAGCACTCACAGGGGCACTGAGCACTCACAGGGGGCACTGAGCACTCACAGGGACACTGAGCACTCACAGGGGACACTGAGCACTCACAGGGGACACTGAGCACTCAGGGGACACTGAGCACTCACAGGGGCACTGAGCACTCACAGGGGGCACTGAGCACTCACAGGGGGACACTGAGCACTCACAGGGGACACTGAGCACCCACAGGGGACACTGAGCACTCACAGGGG
>VYXC01003771.1:440199-456496 GCA_013397175.1 Platysteira castanea | reverse complement strand
CGGGGCGGGCGGCGGCGAGACGTGGCTGGGGCCGCGCGCCGCTCCCGCCAACCGCCCTGAGGGGAGCGGGGGGGTCCTGGGGAGCCCAGCGCCTCATAAAACCTCACTTTGCTTTTTAATAAAGAGAAGTATTTATAAAAGAGGTTGTTGCCGCTTTTTAGTAGCGTCTGCTGGAATAGCGACGCTTCAGCTATAAACAACACCCGGATAAAGCACGTTCTGTTCCGAGACACCTGCTGAGCTGTGCGGGCAGAACTGCTGTGACACCAACGCGGTGTCATCACAGCAGGATAATGCCCACTCCCGCTCCTGGACAACCTGCGTGACCCCTGCTTACACCAAAACTACCAAAACTCCCTTGCCACCCCTCTGCCTGGCTTTGTGTGCCCGAGGGTGCATCGCGTCCTGCAGGACGCGGTTTGTGTCACACCCCAAAGTCCAGGTGCGCAGAACAGGTCAGTTTAGTTCAAAGGTGGGTAATTAAGGCACTGAAGCTGACAGAGAGTAGAGCGGGTATTAGGAAGGAATTGCTCCCTGGGAGGGTGGGCAGGCCCTGGCCCAGGGTGCCCAGAGCAGCTGTGGCTGCCCCTGGATCCCTGGCAGTGTCCCAGGCCAGGCTGGACACTGGGGCTGGGAGCAGCCTGGGACAGTGGGAGGTGTCCCTGCCATGGCAGGGCTGGCACGGGATGGGCTTTAAGGTCCCTTCCACCCCAAACCCCTCTGTGATTCTATGAAAAACAGCCTCCCCTCCGTCACCTCTGTGACTTCACCAACCAGGCCTTACTTCTTGCCACAGGTTAATTCCCTCCCAGGCCATCTCCAACACCCTCTCCCAACCTTCCCTCTGCCAGGCTGAGCCAAAGCCCGTCCCTAAAGTCCATTCAGTGCCTTGAGAAACAGCTGGATATACCAACAGTATTTCTTACTCACAGTGGCATGTGTTTTACACTTAAAACCACAGGGAGTATACTTAAATATATATAAATGAGTATATCTGTATTTTGTACTTAAAGCCACGTGGCAGGCTCAGCTGGACACCAGAGTCCCCAGGTCGTGGCTGTTAGCTGGACTCAGGCATCACCTCAGATAAATGTGTCACGCCCAAGTTCTGGAGCAGGTGTTTTCTTCTCCCCAGTGAAAGAATCCACAGGTAGGCCTTTCATTTTCCTCAGCCAGGCTTTCCTTCTGGCTCTTTCCTCAGCTTCCGTGGGCTTTGCCTGCTGTGCCTGATGCTGAGCTGCCTCAGCTGCCTCACATGCCTCCTGCTCTGCCGTCAGAAGCCTGAACCCACTGTCCCTGCGGGAACCATAGGGGCAGGAGGGCTTTATTCCGCTGGGAACCTCATTTCTCATTTGTGCAGCCGTGCCAGGTGTTGGCTGGATCAGCTCCGAGGAGGCTGTGCAGAGATCCGTGAGCTGATCCCCATCTCTGGGGCCAGGAGTACCTCTCCCATGGCCACTGGGAGCATTCCTTTCTCTCAGTGAGCCACGGAGCTTGGGACGTACAACGCAGGGAGCAGGGATGGAGGATTTCACAGCGGGGCTGTGCAGAGAGTTCTGCAGCCTGAGCCGCAGCATTTTGGTTTCAAAGGGTGTCGAGATTTTTGTCACGGTCAGAGAATCACTGTGCAGCCTGGCACGCTGCAGCTGGGCTGCCTGCTCCTCCTCGTGCTGCAGGGGCGTTTTGGACATTGGCACCTTCCCAGGGCGCTGCTGCTGTGCTTCCCTGGCCTCTGCGGGGAGCTCGGCGCTGCAGCTGACGGGGGCTGGCTTGCAGGAGCTCTGCAGGGCGCCGATTGCTAAGAGGAACTTGTCAGGGGACATTGGACAGCTCGGGTCTCTCTTGGGCAGCTCAGGCTGCCAAGCGTCTTCCTCCTCCTCCTCAGGTACAGGGGGAGCAGGGCCCTGTTCGACTTCACCACCTGTATCCAAAAACAAAGCAACGTGTTTGGGGTTGAGAGGTTTTCCCACGCGCTGCAGATCATGGGATCAAAGAATCACAGACTAGGCCGAGTTGGGAGGAAGCCACAAGGATCATCCAGCCCAGCCCCTGGCCCTGCACAGACGCCCCAACAACCCCACCCTGGGCATCCCTGGGAGTGCTGTCCCATCAGTTCATCTGCAATATTCAATTTGATTGTGAGCTGGAGGATTTGTCATCAAACTGTATTGAATAGCTCTGACTTAAACCGAAATGACATCGCTGTGTTACCCTTGAAAAGATGCCTGCTTCTGTGCAGTTGCCTGTCCCAGGGATGGCAGATCCTGAATGTAGGTGTTCTCTCACTTTCTGGGGTGTTTGTACTGAAATTCAAGCCCTGAATCAGCAGTGTGTTTCCAAGCCTGCCAGCTGTGTGAATATGAATACTACTACTGATTTCTCTCTTGCTCAGTTGGAAAATGACAGTGCTTATCTTGAAAAATGTGTTGAATTTACACCAAACCCTTGTAAAAAGGTGGAAAGGTTTCACAGAAGCCTAGAAAATGACAGAACCACTGAAATGGAACAGCACATCTGCTCTTGACGACAGCAGAGAGAACCAATATGGGCTGGGCTGAAGGCAGTGGGTGCTTGGTTTGTAACTCAGTTTAGAAAAGGCAGAAAAGCAGAGGCTCAGTGTGATACTTTTGGGTCTTCCACGGCTCTTTGATGGCTGGCGAGGCCCCGGGGGCTTGTCCTGAGCCTCCTGGGCTCGTCGCTGCTCTGCGCTGGCGCCCTGGCGCTTCCCTCTCCGGGACTTCTTGTCCTTCCCCAGCTCCCTGTCAGCGGGCAGGGAATAGTCCCACGCCACATCCTCGAACTGCAGCAGCACCACTCTGCTGGGGGAGTTGGTCACCATCCTGGAGAAGGGAGGGAAGAGCCACAAAAGCACGGGAATCACAGCAGGTCCTGCCCGAGGGGCTCCTGTGCAACACCAGCCCCCAGGGCTCAAACAGCCCCGAGATAATCATCACTCCCTGAAGGAGCAGCAGCAATGAACCCCATCCATCAGACACATTTTGACTCGTGCTCTATGTGAGCTCCCTGGGGCTCTTTTCATTCAGCTCCACGGCAAAATTAGTTTTAAAATAATTAGGATGAAAACTGCCAGCAGTGGACAGAGCTAGATCAGCGCAGTGCTGAAGGATGGAAGTACCTAACTACAAGTACCATATTATCAGGGGCATTTAAGTGTGGATTGGAGGCTATGCTAGTGTGGTTGGGCTGGAGTTGATTTCCTCATAGCTGCCCACTTATTGCTGTGTTTTAGAGTGTGGCCAGCCCAGCCTTGAAAACACAGCAGTGTTTTACCCACAGAAGCTGGGAGCCACCTTTAGTTAGAGGTGCACGAGTGAATGAACCTGGAAGGGTTTCTCATTATTGGCCTTTATAAAGAGGCTGCAGGTCAGGGAACAGGCAGAGACACTGTCAGGTATTGGCTTGATTCTCCAACCTCCTAAAAGTTTCTGAATTCAGCTTTACAGTTGGGTCTGTGTCTTCAGCCCTAGAGAAACAGGAAATTGTACATTGCTGAAGAGACTAAGGAAAACTCTCCAGCCAGTGTGAACTAAACCAGATTATTGAAGCAGTTAGGAAGTAGTAGAGCCCTTTAAGAGTTATTTGTGAGAAGGGAAAACACACAGTTCCTTAATTTCAGGGTAATCTATCAAATCTGGGTCAGAGCCTGCTGGCAGCTGTTGTCACCAACCTGTTTCCTGCAACACAGAGAGAGGACAGGGGGTCCCCGGTGCCGGTGGGCTCCAGCACTCTGAGGCAGGTTCCAGTCAGGAAGCTGAATATCCGAATGTGTCCATCAGCACAGCCACTGATGACTCGGAGGTACAGGAACTCCAGGGACAGGACCTCCCTGCAAACACAGCAGGTGAGGGGTGGCACTGCCCTGGTGCTTCACAAGGATAGATGGTCAGCGAGCCCTCTTGGCCTGGAGGGGAGGCAGAGCTCTGGCTGCAGCAGCAGCCTGCACTGAGGAGTGGATCAGGATGTTCCAAAGGTCTGGCAGAGAAGTTTCAGATCACTCCACGTCCAAACCAACAGCCCAGGGCATCCTTCCACTGGGAGGTGTCCCTGCCCATGGTGGGGGGATGGGATCAGGTGATCTTTAAGGTCCCTTCCAACCCAAACCGTTCTGGGATTCTGTGAGCCCATGCTCCCCATAGCAACCATATGGTCGTGGCCATCTGCTGCATTTGGAATTTCGGTTTTATGTCCTGGAAAACCAATGCAAACCCTATGATTCTCCAGTTTTCACAGTTGTAGATACAATTAAACTTTGAGAGAAGGGCATAACACGCAGTTGGTCAGCATGAAACTGGGCCACCTCTGTTGCTGCCCAGGGGATGTGACACCCTGGGGCACACAGGAACACTGCACTGTCCATCTTTAGTCATCCCTGTTTGTGATAAAGTGTTGGGGGTTTGCATTTCAGGTCCTCCCAGGTCTTAAGTGAAAATGCTGCTTGTGCCCCCGTGGTGCCTGACAGAGCCTTTGAAATAAAGATTGCTGCAAGTGGGAATATTTCAGATCCTAAGACCGATCATTAAGGCATTTTCTGGTCCTGTAAGGGGCACATTTTCTTTACAGATTCAGTCCGCTGTTGAATACAACTCGAAACACATCTGGTTCCTACTTGGGATGGAAGAAAGCTATCAGGCATCTCCTGAGCTTTCCCTGCATGCTCCACCCCAGGGCGTATCCATCGCTGCTCCCTGTGACGAGGTGCCACTGGTCAAAGGACAAGCAGAGGACTGGGCCTTGATGCCTCTCTAAGGTCTGCAAAGTGAAAGAAAAAGGTGCAACACTGTCAGTAATCTGGGTGTAAATCTGAGGTATCCCACGGCATTCAGGACACCACCCTGATATTGTTTTGTAGGGTGTTGTTGTACCAATTATGGCACCCTGTGGATAACTGTGTTTGTTTTATAGTTATTATAAACTAATACAGAGCATTCCAGTGCTCTGGGTATGGAATGCTCTGGGCTTGGTGCTGCTGCTGAGCTCCTGGCATGGAATTAACATCTCTTTTCCATCTTTATCACAAGCAATGAAGAGATGTGGCTCCGCCGAGACCTTTGTGGTCTCTGGAATGTTGTCCCCGGAGGGAAGGGAGGGGGCTGCCCTGGCTGCAGGGGAAGGGGCTGGGCTGGAGCTGGGATCTCTGAGATATCTGGGCTATCTCTCGATTTCTCCACATGTAAAGAGCTTCCCTCCCCTCCCAGGCGTGGACTGACACTGATCCTGGACACCTGCTCGGGGAATTCACAGGCTCTCAGTGCTCCCGCAGCTGCCCAGCTGCTTCAGCTCCAGAAACTGCTTCTGAGAGCAGGTTTCCCATTTGGGGCTGGCCCCTGCTGCCTCCAGCCCCAGGTTGGTGAAGCTCTCCCGTCACCTCCCCAGTTCAGAAGGTTTCAGTGGGAGCAGAGATGGACAAATCCACAGAGAGCGAGCAGTGATGGGGGTGAAGCAAATCACACCCTGCCTTAAAATCAGCAGCTGCTTGCAAGTCAGTTCTTTAATTATCTGCAGTTTCCTTTACTGGTTTAGCCTGCTTTGGGGGTTGTTTGGGGGGATTGTTTTCTTTGTTAGAAAGTCTTTGGCAAAAGCAGAAAACTGTGATGAAGTGGCAGAGAGTTTTGACCATTTAGCACAGAATTATTCACCCAAGAGGAAGCTTGCCTTGATCAGAGCCCCTGTCTCAGCACTCCAGACCTTCACCAGCCCTTGGTGGCACCCGCTGACCACGTGGGTTCTGTCCATCCTCACTGCCCACACAGGGCTGGTGTGCATCAGAGTCCTGAGACACTTCCCACTCTTCAGGCTCCACACTGATGGGGCAAAGGGAAGGAGAATTAAAAGTACATCTGCCCCAAGGAGGAGTTTTGGGAATACAACATGAATAAAAAATATTATTGGATCACAGTCACACTTTGTACCTGCACCTCTGTGAGGAGCTGAGTGTTGGCTTAAAAAGCAAAATTGCATGGCAAAAAATTTAAAGGTAAAGACCAGAAGAAGCACATCTTTTTCACCTTTATTCTATAAGGAAACATCTGGCAAAGCTGAAAGCTGATACCACTTGCCCAGGAGTTGGGCTGGCATTGCAGCCTCATAGCCATTAATTCTGAATAAAAGCAGAGATAATGAGGGATTAGTTCCTGACACAACCAGAGGCTGTGTGTGTGTGTGCGTCCCCAGCTGGGGCTCTCGTGGAAACAGCCTCTGGCTCACAGCTTCCCTTGCAGCCCCGTGCCTGTGTCCCACCCACCCCAGCTCCCATCTCTGCCCGTTATCCCCCGGGTTTGCTCTGCCTGGCAGCTCCCCGTGCTGCCCCTCACCTTTCACCATCCCATCCGCACCTCCCGACACAAAGTGCTCCCCGTGGCAGTCCAGGCAGGTGATTGTCCCAAGGTGACCAGAGAAGGTTCTCACACAGGCACCACTGGGAATGTTCCAGAACCTGCAGAGCACCAACCCAAGAGACGTGGAGCTGGATGAGCTTTAGGATTCCTTCCAGCCCAAACCATTCTGTGACTCCATGATTCCTATTTAATGTGCCCAACTCTTCTCTCACACACACAGGGTTAAAGTCAGGAGCCGTTCCACGAAGGTGTCAGAGAAATTGGAATGAGCGAGTCAGGCTTAGCACTAAAGTTTTACCCATATCCTTCCCTTTCCCCTCGGTTTGCCAGGGTTGGTGTCCCCGGCACAGCCCCAGCTCACCTGATGCTGAGGTCAAAGCTGGTGCTGACCAGGAGCCCTTTGTCCTCCCAGAGGCAGAGAGCTCTGATGGGCCCAGCGTGGCCTTGGAGCAGAAGAGGCACCTCCTTCCCTCCTGGCACACGGAGCAGCCTCACTTTTCTGTTGGCAGAGGCAGCGACCACCAAATCCCCACCACCGTAATGGATGATCCTGCTCCTGTCCGATCTGCATGGAGGCAGTGGCTGAGGTGAGCTTGAGCCAGCTGCAGGGTCGGTGACAGCATTTCCCTGTGTTTACCTGGGCGGGGTGGGCAATGCTCCCCTGGTGAATCCCCTGCAGGGCACCACACCCACAGTCCCAAATCTGCACACCCGGCTTTGTACCAGGGTGGGCTCACAGAGGGGCGAGGGCTCCTCCCAGCCCCGTATCCCTTGGGATACACCATGGATCACTAACCCTTATTCCTTTAAAAACAGCTCATCCTGGTATCTCTATTTAAAAAATGGAGATTTCTCAGCACTGACACTGAGAGAGCTTCCCCAGCCATCCAGGAGGATCACAGGGAATGGAGCAGCTTTCCCCAGGCTGCTGCTGGCCCCACAGCCGGGCACTCTACTCACTGCTCCATGAGGACACGGCTCTTGTAGGAGCCACAGAAGACATTCCTCTCTTCCAGCTCGATCTTGAGAGTTTTCAGTTCCTGATAGGCTGCGTGCAGACCGAAATCCTCCGTCTGGCAGCAAGGGAAATAAGGAAAAGTACCTCTGGGAGGCAGGAGTGCAGCATTATTCCACAGCACTGAACGTTTCAGCTCCAGTGAGGAGCCCAGCGCAGACCCAGGGTGCCGGGAAGGAAAAGCAGAGCACAGCAAGTCCCTGCTTAGTCTGGGCTTGTTCCCAGGCCGTGCTCTGGGGCGTAAATGGAAGCCCTGAGAGCTGCACCCTGTGGGAGGAAGGCCCCTGGCCCCAGGGCTGTGCCACGACTGGGGACATGCGAGGACGGGGCCGAAGTTTGGGAATGCCTCCCAAATTCCCTCCCGTGTGGGAAGGTGCCAAGCAAGCCCTGGCCCTGAATCGCTCACGATGGGGCAACCCAAAAGCCAGAGGAGGAGAAGCACAAAGCAACTCTGAATTCACGGTGCTGTCTTCTGAGATCTGTCCTCCCTCCTCCCCACACGCGGACATGCAGCACCCATGGCAGGCAAACAGCGCCCACCAACCTTGGATTTACGCCTCTTGTTCTGCTCCTTGTCCTTCACTTCGATGGCCTCGCCCTCATCATTGAGCTCAGGAACTTGCACATCGACTCTTTTAGCGTAGTTTGGGATGGTTTTTCTAGGACACAACTCCTGGAATAAACCAATAGAGGCAAGAATTTCCGCAGAGCCCACGCACACAGGGGGTGCTGCCCATCCCCGTGGGAGGCTGAGGATCCCTGCAGAGCTGAGCTGCACACACTGGCTTGCACGTTGTCTATCTAAGGTTTAACTTCTGGTGAAAAATAATTGCTTTTTATTATTTTTTCCAAACTCTAGTCTTAAGATTTTAATAAGCAGAAACATTTTGAGTTCATCTCGTCTTTGGCATGAGATCAGAGCATTTCAAAACACCTTGGTCAACACTTAAGATTCATTTTTAGCCTGTGAAACGTTCCCTGAAGCCTTTTTTGAAGGGCAGCACGAGTTTCTGTGCTGCCTTCACAACCCAAAGCATCGGAGGCTCCAGACTGTCTCTTGGGGGATGCCCCTTCACACCCGGCTCGGTCTGTGGCAGGTCCTGCTGGCCAGGACGAGCCTCTCCCAGGAGTTCTGGTTCCTGTGTTCCAACCACCACCCCCAGCTCCCTTGCCCTGTGTGGAGCAAATCAAGCTCATTCCTGAGCTGTTGTAGCTCTGCCCAGTCTCCACTATCTCCAGAAATTTTCGTTGTGACCAAACTCTGCTTTCCTGATGGCAAGAATGTTTGGATTTATTTTTAGAGTCATAGGCTCTCTAAAGGAGAGTAAAAGCTGTTCTCTGGTGCTTCCTTGTGGCACTGTGAGGTGTCACCCGGCTTTGTTCTGCAGCTGGAGGCAGAAGGGCCATGGCAGAGCTGGTACAGGAATTTCCATGTAACAGCTTGAGCAGTACCAAAACCCCTCTTTTAAAAGTGCCCAGTAATGGCAGGAGCCCAGGTGTCCCACCTGCAGCTGCAGGAGGTCCTTCTGCACCGTGCTCCGACACTCCTTGTCTTCCTGGACCTGCCTGGCCAGGAGTTCCCAGTGTCTATTCACAGCGGAACAGGCATCCAGGGACTTTGGATCCAAAAGCCCTGGGAAGGTAAAGGGACAGGTTGGCTAATCCCCACTGGAGACCACTCCTTGCCCTTGGGAGAAACCACCCCTGGGAAATCAGAGCAGCTTTACCCAGGATGGCCATGGACAGCTGGAATGGCAGCAAGTGAGTGAAATCCTTGGGCTGGCTGACATCGGGGCATGGCTGGAGAGACGCAGGAACCATGGTGGCATCTGGGTCAGCTGAGGACAGAGGTGAGCTGTCCCCTGCATCGGGACCCTCCTGGGCAGGGCTCTCGGTGCTCTGGGGCCAAAAGCACGTTCTGGTGCCTGGCCACCTGGAAAACAGGATAAAACCTGCTCTTCCTTTAGCCACGGGGTTTTCGTCAGCAGGAGCACGGCTGGAGCTGCGGCACTGGAGAAGGAAAGGAAGGGAGCCGCTCACCTGCCCGGGGCTCCCCGCCACGGCCACGGCCACGGCCACGGCCACGGCCACGGCCACGGCCACCACCACGGCCACCACCACGGCCACCACCACGTCCACCACCACGGCCACGGCCACGGCCACCACCACGGCCACCACCACGTCCACCACCACGGCCACGGCCACCGCCGCGCCGGGGCTGCCCGGCGACAGTTACCGTAATCTCCAACCGCCGCCGTAATGCTGCTAAGAGCCGCGCAGCCCGCGGGGACAGCCCCTCAGCAGGGGCATGTCCGGGGATGTCCGGGGATGTCCGGGGGTGTCCGGGGGTGTCCGGGGATGTCCGGGGATGTCCGGGGGTGTCCGGGGGATGGGGGATGTCCGGGGGTGTCCGGGGATGTCCGGGAGATGGGAGATGTCAGGGGATGAGGGATNGGGGGATGTCCGGGGGTGTCCGGGGATGTCCGGGGGATGGGGGATGTCGGGGGATGTCCGGGGATGTCCGGGGATGTCCGGGAGATGGGAGATGTCAGGGGATGAGGGATGTCAGGATGCTGGACCCCTGGAAAACCCCAGTTTTCCCCATGCCCTGGAGTCCCAGGCTTCACAGAGATATAATCTGTACTTCAAAGTGAAACAGAGCTTGCCTGTTACTTTGTGAAATGCGGGTGGGATTTATCCTCAGTTCTGTCACTAAAAATTGCCTGTAAGGAATCTCAGCAGTCAGTGAGAATAGATGGCTCGGAACCCAGCTATGGCTCTGGGGACCATCACAAATCTCAGGATGTCTCCCAAGTGCTTGATTTGTGCAGATGATGCTCTGATTTAGCAGAAAGTTGCACACAAACCTGTGTCGCCAGCAGCCTCTACTGGCGTCAGAGATGCAGAGGCGAGAGAGAGTACATTATTCCAGCAAATGTCAGCGTTAATTTATACTTGCTCAGGGCTCATCTGCTTTTTCCTGCAGTCTCTCGGAGAAGAGAGATTACAGCCATGTGCATGAAAAATTCGGTGTCCAGCAGGTGAAGCCAGGACCTGCTGGGCACCCCGGGGTGTGCTGAGGGAGGGGAGGCAGCAGCTGAGCCCCAAACAGAGGTGCGGTGTCACTGCTTGTCCCACCCTCTGTCAGTGAAAGTGAAACTCCTGGCACTAAGAAGCTGCATCGACGTGTCCCCAGACGAGTTGTGATTGAAACTGCTGATCTGCTGGCAGGAACCATGGATGCAGGGGAAAGACTTTAACTGGAATTGGCGGACAGGAAGGGCTGTTCCCACAGCAGGAAGGAGTTGGACATCCCTGTTTTACTTACGGGAAGAATTGCAGCAATTGCTGTGCTGCTCATGAGCAAAACCAACCAGGAAAGGTTTGCAGTCACACACAAGGTTTGACTGAGCTGTTGCATTCAGGTTCTCTCACTTTGAAAGGCGCTTTTCAGCTCCAGGATTACTGGATTGTTGCATTAGACCTAAAAGTCACTTTATGATGTGATGTGAAAACAGCAAAAGATGATTTTCAACATTTAAACAAAAGAAACCAGTTGTTGAATACGGTTCTTTAAAAATGCAGTGGCACATGTAGCATACATCATACATTAAAATATAACCCAGCGTGCTGACTCTTTATTTTTCTGATTCTGTTTCACACTTGCTCAGTTTGCAAAGGTGTTGAGCATTTGTGCTAACAATGATCCTGCAGAAGTTTTGATAAACCAGTTGATATTCCAAGATGCTTTTCCTCGCGTTGATAAAGTGTCAGTCTCAGCGACAAACTTCGCTGTTGATGACCTTTCATGTGAAGTTGCAAGGCAGAAAGCAAAGATAAACAACTTGAGCAGCAGAATTAAGGCAAACCCAGAACTCAGTCGATGGCAGACATCAGTTTTAAGGAAGTCAGCCCATGGAAACAGAGCTATTTGAAAATGCGGTGGCATCGCTTACAGCACAGTGGGCAATTAGTTCTAATTAACTTCAAATTCTGACACATGGTTAAAAATCAGCTCTGCTGAGTTTTCCAGCCCAGCTAGAAAAGTGAAAGTTGGGGCATTTTGTTCTGCTAGACAAAGCTATTAAAATATTATAATGGTGCTATTCACACTTCTATTATAAGTTTTATGTGATCTTTTAAATTTTTTATGAAATAGTACTTTTGGAAGATGATCTTGTTCCATACCATAAGCTTTTGAATAAGGGCACTATTTTCTAAGAATAAATGGAAATTTTAGAAGCAATTTTGAATTCAGTAATGATGTCTGTTAATGAAGTCCAACATGTTGTGATCTTTACCTGTCAGGGAGAAAACAGCCAGGAGTTCTCGTAAGGTTATCACAAATTATCGGCAGCTTTTGATGCATATTTTAAGGTTGAATTCAGCACTTTAAAGGCCATGTGTGTCTGTCACTATGGAAGCCCCAAGCACAGATTTTGTGGGTGGTGAGGGGGTGGCTGCAGCTGCTCGGAGGAGCACGAGTGCCCTGTCCCAGCCCGAGTCCACACTTCCCTCCTCCCTCTGTGTCGTCTGTGGGACCATTCCGGAGAGACGAAAATGACCTTCTGTAAATATTCCCTTAACAGCTTGCTTTTTAAAGGTCAGAGTTCTACGAGAAGGTGGTGCTGTGGTGCTTGGAGGGGCTGTACCAGCACCACACCCCAGTGCTCAGGACGATAACGCAGGGACATCCCTGCCCTTGGTGCTGCTGTTTGTGGGACCAGCTGCGAGCTCTTGGTATCTGCAGGGATGTTACTCCTCTGCTGTTGTGAGCAGAAACGTCTGAAATGTGCACAATAAACCACCGACTTCTGAAATGTGAAACTTATTTCCATTATTAGTATTTTGAAGTATGTGAAACTAGAGCGAGATCCTTCTGTTGATGTTGCGCAGCCTTTACTCCTTGAGTAATCCTCTTGATTTCCCTTGGGCTGCGGGGCAGCTTCCCACGTGAGGAAGTTCAGAATCCTCTTGCGTGTCCCAGTTAAATTAATTTGTATGCTGGGCCACGCAGGTGAGGGCAGAGAGTGCATTCATCTTCTCAGCTGCTCAGTGACCGGGGTGCTGGAGGAAGAATTCAGGCAGGCTGGTGTTACTGAGAGGGGAAGGCTGACCCCGTGCAGTGACCTTCCCCTGGTGTTCCTCTTGGACTGGATCCCTCCCAGCCCTGGGAGCTGCTCTTTTTCTGAGTCACTAAAATCCGTGCCTTTTCCTCCCTTACATTTCCAGTGAGATTTTGAGATAGCTGCTTCTCAAGGCGTTTTTTAATGACCAAAACAAAAGCTGCAGTTCTGGGGGTTGGGGCTGGTGTTCTCAGCTGATGTCAGAGGACAGACACAGCAGGCTCCGGGGGCCGGGATGGGGCTTGGAACAGCTCTGGAGGGGGAGAGCTCTGAGATGCTGTACACGGAGTCATCCCTAAATAAGCACAGCAGCTCTGATCTCCACCACGGGAGATGAGTCAAGGGGCTGGAGGATTTTTGGTCTGGTACAAAACAATTGTTCTCACACTGCTGAAACACTGGAAAAAGATGAAAAGGTGGAAGTTTCTTCAGCACTGTCTATTGGATGTTTTCTCTTAACCAGTGGCTGTCCTGACTGGCTGGGTTCTCACATCAGTTGTATTTATTTCATTGATCTTTGATTGGTTGGTTGTCTAATAATGTGTTTTTTCAGAATTAGTGCTATGGTTCAGTTAACAGCTGTGCTTTTCAGGTATGAAGGGTTTTTTGCAGGGAAAACCAAGTGCGACAGGATTCACTAAAGTGTGCATTTCAGTAGGTCTGGTAAGGTGGAGCACACCCATGAAATAATGAGGCAGCTCAGGAATATTGCATTCTGGCCATCTAAAACCTCTGCAGAGTTCTTTTCTGTGTGGAGCTCATGCAGCACGGGAAACAATTCATGGCAGGGTGGGCAGGATGATCATTCTCTTCGTGCTCAGCTTCAGGAGGGAAGGAGAAGAGAAGGAAACACGATTTCTAAACAAAAAAGAGAATGGTAGGTGTATACTGGTAATTTTTCCAATAGTTTCACAGTGTTCATCATTTAACAGGATGAGGAAATTTTGAGTAAAATTACCAGAAATCATTTTCTAGCAGTGCTTTTTGGTCTTGGCACATTTATGAATATTTCATGCACAACTTTTTTACTATTAAGATCTATATTTAAAATTTCATACTCAGCTGTAAAGTTTGCTCTGACTTGAAACAGTCTTCAGAAAATAAATTTAACTTTCCTAGAAGAAGAAACACCAGAAAATTATAAAACCCTGAAAAAGGAAACTAGTCTTAATTATAGATGGAGGATTTTGCATTTCTTTTGAGGCTGATTAAGTTGTTTTTTAAATGAAAACCAGCATGTCATTTGGGCTCATTCCAGTGACTTAAATAGGTTCCTTAATTTTACTTCTGCCCATTGAGGTCCTCAGGTGCTTCAGTAGAACCTGCACCTTGAAGAACTGGACCTCCAAAGATAAATTAAGGCTGTAAAGCCTGGATTGCTGGCTTTGCTGGGGTGGCTGAGGCACGAGCAGTGAGGCTTTCCTCTCTCAGCCCAGCTGGCAAGAGGAGCCCTCGTGCCCGTTCAGCCCCGTTGGTGCCAAGCCCAGTTGGAGATGGGCTTATCTTAAACCTGAGGGCATTAGTCCAGCTCCCATTTAAACCCCTGGCAGAGCTCCAGCTGTGTTCAGCCAGAGGAGGACTGGGGCAGCAGGCACACAAAACCTGCTCCTAGGCCTGATCCCAGCTTTTCTCACACCCCCAAGGCTCACGCTGAGTGCTGTGGGCACTTCAGCAGGATTAGGCTGAGCGGACTGTTTGGGCAGATTTCTGTGGGCATTCATGGCAGGGAGCACTGATCCAGTTCTCAGTGAGGCACGGGTGATAAATATTCATTTGTTAAAACTCAGGGCACCTGTTGACAAGGTACACTGGGGCTGCTCCAAGCAAATTGCTGGAGTGTGGTAGAATGTCCTGAACAGGAATTGCTGAACAGCTCCTGGGTTCTCTGTAGCCCTGTTCCAGCAAAGCACTCAGGAGTTTGAGGCAAGGAGGGGAACTGGAGCTGATGTAATGGACAGTCCTCTAACAATACAGGGGCCAATTAAAAAGTACAAACAAGTGACATAACTTAAAAAGACAGGTGATGAAAAGAACACCCATCATACAAACATGAGGCCTGAAAACAAGTCATGTTAGAAAAGAACCAGGGATTTGAATGTGCCACCCACTGAAAACAATAGCAAAAACCCCACTGAATTAAATGCCTCAAGCCCTTGCACAGGACTGATTCGATGCTATTCACAGAATAACGTATATGCCAAATGATGCTGTTATTTGTCAAGTAAATTATTGGTCAGGTCCATCATCCTGCTGTTTCTGTTCAGAACTCCCACTGAAGTCAATGGGGGTATTGTCTGAATAAAATCTTCTCGGATTGGACCCGAGGTTAAATAAAATGCAACTGGGGGCAACTTCTTCATCTTCCTTGGGTTTGTAAACCCGCGTGTTGGACAAGAGTTTGCCAGCTGGGGTACTGTGCCTTACGATGCTCATTTCTTCTGTCACTGATGCTGATTATTCCCTCATCTCTCTCCAGTCCACCTGTTCCCACCTCGATTTGTCAGTGTGTGTGTGTGTGTCACTTCAGCCTGGCTGGCCGTACAACCTGTCTGGGTGTCCGTGGGCTCTGGACTTCCTGGGGTCAGCCTTTCCGTGTGCTGTCCAGCTCCTGTGCAACCTTGGGACACCGCAGGATGAGCCAGCAGCTCTGAACTGGGTGAGCTTTCAAGGTGACTTGTTCCCTGCTGTTGAATTAAGAAGCCTGATTATATGGCTGGTCTGTTCTTGCAGATTGTTTTTTCTTTTAGTTTACAAGTTAAATGGTCTACATCAAATTGTTTGGTTTTTTTTTTTTTTCTCCAAAAAAAGTGAGAATTAATCTCTTGTTGCCTTGATAGGAACAAAGTTAATAGAAGTAAATTGCTTAAAGGATTTGCGTTTCTAGCTATTAAAATACAACGCGGGCAACTTCAGCACTTGAGCTCTGCCTCTCATTACTACCTATGGGAATACAGAACGGTTAAATGAGCTGCAGGTGGGCTCCCCCGCTGCTCCAGAAGCACATTAGAAGCATCTCGAGGGTTGCAAGTAACCTTAAAGAACTCAGACATAATGGCCCCAAACAATAGTTCTTCTTGTAGCTGGTAACGTGCTCCATATGCCTGAGACGAGCTGTGCAAATGGGACTCTTTGTGGGAGGCTTCTCGGGTCTGGCTTCTCTGGAAAGTGTTTTTGTCAAATGGAAAATGTTCATAGGTGTTGAGCGTGGTTCTGTGCTCAAGCCTATGGTAAGGCAGTTGACACCAAAGCTTGCTGAGGGCAGTGAAAGATCGCAGCTCACCTCTCTGAAGGCGGCGTTACCCCCAGGAGGGGCTATGCCCCCAAAACCACATAGGATGGAACTGCTGCTGGCTTTTGTACAAATGAACAATTGGTATCTGCAGTCGGTGCATAAGGGTGTGTTTCCTGGGGTGAAGTTTCTATTCCCTGCAGGGGCTGTTGGCTGGAGTTAACACTTGCCTCACGAAGACCCTTCCACGTCATCTGCTAGGAGTTCCAGGACCGCAGCAAACGGTGCAGGAGTGCGCAGCCTGCAGCGCTCAGGTGCTTCACACCTCCCGCTCTGTTCGCCCTCCGTACCTCGCTCTTATCAGCCCGAACCCGAGAGCGCGCACCTCCCCCGGTGCTGACCTCGCTTCTTCTGGCACTCCCGGGGGCCTGGCACTGACCCGGGCTCCGCACCCGGCGATGCTCAGCGCCAGCTTCAGCGCGGCGCTCCCGCACCCCCGGCCCGGCCGGGGCTCCCTGCCCGGGGCTCCCGCATCCCCATCCCGGCCGGGGCTCCCTCCCCGGGGCTCCCG
>VYXC01003771.1:361822-439606 GCA_013397175.1 Platysteira castanea | reverse complement strand
TCCGTCCTGCTGTCCGCCCCGCTGTCCGCCCCGCTCTCCGTCCCGCTGTCCATCCCGCTGTCCACCCCGCTGTCCGCCCCAGCTCCCTCCGGCCAGCTCGGCTTCCCTGCGGGCTCAGGGAGCGGGAGCGGGGCTGGGCTCGCCGCTGGCTGAAATAACTCAGCGTTTCCCAGGGAAGGAGAGCGCGGTGACTTCTGCGCTTTTGCGCTGTGCAGGTGTCGCGGATCGGTCTCCGCCGCAGGCGCCGGGGTTTTCATCGCCGCGGTTCGGAGCGGTGCCGGGGGCAGAGCATCCCTCGCGGAGCGCTCCCGTGCGCAGAGGGCGAGGCAGCAGCCGGGTGGTTTGGCAGCCTTGTTTCGCTGGCCAGATGTGGTGAATTCCCTGTAAGTTCTGACTCGGGAAGAGTCATCTTACAGACGAATTCAGGGGCGCTGTCTTGAGGAAGGGCAGAGGTGGCACCTTGGAGGGATACAGCCAAGAGAACTCGGCTTTTGCTTAGTTAGGCAGTAAGTCGGCAGCACTTGGGAAGTTGATGAGCAGTGTTGTTCCGTTTTGCCTTTTCACAGCTCGGGAACAATGCCCGACAGCACTGAAAGGGAAAAGTAACACACAGATAATAAGAACAGACTTTTCTTTATTGCATATTCTACAGCTGCTCTGGTAAGGGGATGAAGTACTTCCTAATTAAAGTCTTATGGATGTATCATGTGTCTAGATAATGAAGTCACATTCCTCACTTTTACATGTTTCCCAATCCAAACAATTCAGTGAATCTGTTTTAAGGAAATGTTTACAGGCATTGGAATAAAAAAGGGACTATCAATCTCCTAACACAGTTTCTGGCTACCTCATGCCACTGCAATTGCCTGTAGGTGTGTGGTGGTACAAGTTTCAATTCAGGTTGCTGTTTTATTATTTTTTCTTTCTTTTTTTTTTTTTTTTTTTTTGAAAGCAATTCAATCCAAAGCCTGCTGAGTTTGATGGAAAGACTTCTTTTCTTAGATGAGTTTTGGATATGTTTTCTGGCACGGGTTTCTGTCTTGGGGATTAAATTTGATAGGCCATGGGGCTGTAGTCGATGGCAGAGTGCTGGTGCTCTTCACTTTGAGTGGGGTGGCTGAGATGACACGGGGGTGTGGAGTTATCTCTGGAGAAGGAATCGTTTGTCATTTCGTGGCAGGAAGAGATTCTCAGGAGTGGCATTTGGGAGCTTGGTATTGCTGTTCTGTGCTGATAGAGGCATCAGATGGTGGTTTTTGTGGAGAGCTAAAAAAGAGGCAAAACAAGGCTTTTCATCCATTCTGATGAATGCTCAACCCTCTGTCCTGAGCTCTTCCTGGAAGAAGTTCCTCCAACTTTAAATTGACTGGCTTGCATTTTCTATAAAACTCCAGTGCTGTAGAGGGAACTTTCTCAAAAAGCTGTCTGCTCTCAGAGGGAAGGTGTAGGTCCTGTGATGCTGCAGAGGATGGAGGGTTACCTTTATCAGCAAACAGCTGTGCCTCAGTTTCCCTGTCTGCAGCCCGGATTACTGTGAGCAACTTCACTGCTGAAAAGCTGCCAGGGAAGGGTGGGAGGTCACAGCTAGAAAAAATATCCCTGAGCTACCCCTTCACTTCTTCAGGCTGACTTTCACTTGGTTCTTCCTTGAGGTGAGGAGAAGGGCTGGAAGTTGGGTTGGTTTCTGAGCTGGGAGCTGAAGCTGAAAGCTTCCCTCCCTCCCCTCCCCTGCCCCAGCCTCTGAGCACTCTGTGTTTGCTGAAGGAGCTGTTCTGGGCAGAGGGAAAGCTGTGCTTTAGCAGCCTGCAGCTCCTCTGGAGGAAGGATCCTTCCTTCATTAATCTTTTCAGGGTTTTGTGGCACTCTTCAGGCTCAGACTGTCCTCAGGAGTGTTCACCTCAAGCCGGTGATGGCTGTGGATGCAGGCAAGATCTCTCCAGCAGTAACATCTTTTTTTCCCCTTCTTTTCCCATGTCTTAAATTTCTGTTTGACGCAGGACCAGCTGCCCTCTCTGTAATGCCCTCTTGGGAGTAATCTGTAGGCAGAAAAAATGTGTTTAAACTTACTTAATGCCTCATAAAGATGGAATTGCTGTTCCGCTGCCAGATGGAAACCTGTAGTTTTCATATCCACGAGCCCCAGAAAACGTTGTCCTTGGTGACTTGCGTGAGCATTTGGTCCAGGCGAGAAGAAAAATGACTTTAAGTGACTCAGATCAGCCTTTCCTGTCAGTGTCTTGGGAAGCATCCAAGAGTCAGTGAAGGACCGACTCTCCCCCAGCACAATCTCCTTAGACTGAGTCAAGTCTTGCTCCAGCTCACGTGCTCGATTCATTCTCTGACAAATCTCTGCTGCAAAGAGTGTGTCATGATTTATTTTTTAATGGTCAGCTCAAGGTCTGGCGATTCTGGTGCTGAGCGTGGAAATCAAGCTTGGTGAGAAGTGACTGATCCTGAAAATCCCTGGGGCTCCCCAGAGCTGCCCGTGCCCTGCTGGGGCCCGAGGAGCTCAGCACCAGTGTCACAGGAGTGATTTATGGGGGAGCAATCACACCCTGCCTCCTCTGATGGATCCACACCATGCACTCACTTCCAGGAGGATAAATCTATCTGTTTGAGTCTTTGCAGGATGTCAGGTTTAAAGGAGGGTTATTAATTACCTTCTGGTGTATTCGTACGTGTGTGATTGCAGTGTAAAGTTTTAACTTGTGAAATTTCACAGCACGAGCTGGAAGAATACAGAAAGAAATCAAGACAGTGGAGGAATTTTGAGTATCACAGACGATACCATTACGTTTATTTTGTGGACTCAGAAGGCTCAGGGGAGTATCACTGATACATATCCTCAGGTTCTGTCTTGCATTTCGATAGCTAAAATACAGAAATAAAGAGCAAGTGCAGCTAGGCCATTGCATGGGAACTTCAGACCTGCAGAGGACAAAGTTATTCCCCTAGAAGTTGTCTTCCCACTCCTTTTCTCTTGAAGTGTGGTTCTCAGCCTGCTTCAGATGATTCTGTGCCACGTTCTGCCTCTCTCTGCTCTCACTGAGTTTCTGTTAATGCTGATGGCCAGCGTGTATTTGCACTCAGATTACACATACAGATTTTTTTTGGTCTCCTGACGGCTCTGCTTGCTCCCTGGGGTGATGCTCCTTCCCCTGCAGAGCCCTTCCATCACATGGAGAGCCATCCCTCTGCCAGGAGCTGCTTCTGACAAAGAGCCCCCGCGCAGACCCTGAAAAACAAATGAGGGACAAATTTCGGGGAGCTGCAAACCTGACAGCATCAGCTGGGCCGTGGTGGCTTTGTCTGGCCTGGTTAAATTGGATAGCTGGGCACATCCCTGGGTGTTGATGGTGAGATGTGTTCATTGTCCCAACAAGGCCCCCATTCATCAGGGCACTGCTCGGGCTCGTTATGCACGGATAATTCCCATTAATGCTCCTGGGGTGAGGGGGGAAAACCGAGCTGGTGTTTACACACCCGTGTTTCAGCTCGGGGGTTTTGAAACACGGGAGAAACTGACTGGGTTTCCACTTAAAGCCTTAACTTCAGGGAAAACTTTAAATCTTGGCTTGGAACAGGGAATGAGAATGGGGGAGAAAGTGGCACTTGCATGAGCACCCACTCCTTGCACTCCACACTTTGTCAGTGATCAGAAATACTACACCAGTGTTGTTATTGTAGTTTTTGAAAGTAACTAAGAGCTTGGAAATTCAGGGCTCTTATTTGGGCATCAAAACAGTGACTCTGAATCTTTAACTTCTGGCAAAAACTTTTGCAAACTCGGCTCAGGATGAGATTTTGTGATTTATTACACAGTAGGGGCGTATCCCGTAGAAAACCTTCAGATTAGGATTCCTCACTCTTAGGTGCACATCAAAGTCGTGTAAAAGCCATAAAGGAGCTCAGCACTGCCTAAGAAAGCCTTTCAAGTTCCAGCCAGTGCCTGAACTCCTGGAGGTTTTGAAGTGCCCTAATCTCTGACATGGGTGACGTGCTAGGCCAGCACTTTTTTGTTTTGTCACGAATCATCCATGCACGCAGGGCAAGGGGACCCCAACAAAGTCATTTTCCCCTTGAAAAGGGCTGCTTTTCCCCTACCATTATGTCTCCCATTCACATCTACGTGTTTGCTTCCACTTTGTTCAGGTCTGAGGAGCAGGGCATTTGCACAGTCGTCCCTTTGTTGTCAGTAAATATGGAGTAAAATGAGCAAGATCCGTGCTGTGAAATTAAAGCTCTGCTCTTGAGAGATCTGAAGGGCCAAATCCTCACAAAAGGTGCAGCAACGTAGTGCCAAAGGAGCTGCTGTCCAGGAACAGCTTGCTCTGGGTGTTTGTGCTAGGAAATGTGAATAAAGGGAGACTAACCTGTTGAAAACTGGACGTAATTAGAAAAATACACTGCTGAGAGCTGCGGAAAGATTAGAATAACAGTAAAAAATAGTACTGAAATGGACCTGAAGGGATCATCTGGTCCATTCCCTCTCCCTGTGGCCAGAATAAACTCTTTAAATCAGTGAGAGGAGATCACAGCCTTTTTAGTCTGTTTGTTCCAGTGCTTAATTACTGAGTAGGTTTTTCCTAATGAAAAATCTAACTCTTCCTTGCCAAAATACAGGCCTTTTGCTTCGTATCCTATCCTGAGGAGCTCCCTCTGTGCAGTGACGTGTGGCAGCTGCTCTGGTTTGCTCTGAGCTCCTGCACTGATCACAGAGCAGGGAGCTTGCTGGTGTAAGTGAATCCAGCCCAAATTTGGGCCACGTGCCCCCGGAATGAACGCCGTGAGTTCCAGATGTGGTCCCTCAGTAAGGATCGTGACCTGACTTGGTGCTCGAGCCCTAAGAATGGGTTTCTTCCTCCTTTATAAGTCTGAGAATTGTCAAGAAGGGGCAGAGGGTTTGCCAAAGACTCATCTTCACTTGGTGATTTTCTTTTTAGCCTTGCTTGTTTCAACTGGAGCAGCACATCTGGCCATGGCCTCGGTGATGTTCCAGTGCATTTCAGAAGGACAGGGAGCAGGCAAAGTCTGCTGATCCAGTCAAACAGTGTCTCATGAATGTACATGATGAAAGAAGGGGCGAGGGGAAGGAAATTTCCATAACTCGTGTTTTCCAAACTGCACTTGCAAGGTTTCTTGCTGGATGGATCAATGGTGATAAGGATCTGTGCGTGTTGTCAAGTTGCATGGAGATGGATGGGACAAATTCAGGCCCTGCTTTGGTACTTCATGAGCTTTTTGCTCAACAAAGTAAAAGCTGTGGTATTGTTAATCTTTGTAGATGCTTGAAACTTGAGTGGATGAAGCTCTTGCGTAGTTAGATCTGCTGTGAGGGGAACATTGAGCCAGAGGTGCCACCTGAACTAAATTTCTGGTTAGGAAATGAGAGGCAGCTTGGGGAAAGCTGGTGAGCAAGTCCTAGAGGGAGGTTAGCAGGGTGAAATCCTGAAATGATGCTGTTGGTAACTTCTGTCTTTCAGGAACGGTGCTTTCTCTCTGGTGTACGGAATGGCTTTGTTCCTTCAAAAGAGGGAGGATTTTGCCCTTGAGGCTGTGTCCCTTGGCTGGTGGGCAGCACACGGAGCAGGGCTAAGGGGGGGCTCCATCCCTGGGGGGCTCAGCCCCTTGGCCACCCCTCTGCCACTGCTCCTCCCCTCTCCCTGTAGCAGAGGGCATTTTTCTTTAAGATGAAAGATGAGATGAACTAAAATTAGTGTCGGAGTTATTAGAGACATTAAGATATTACTAATGAGTTCTAATTTAATCTCGGCGCACCCAGGCATGCACAGCACTGAACCTTTTATTAGGTTTCTATAATTGTGTTAAAAGTGATACCCTGGGGCCAGCGCTGGAGCGAGTGGAATTGCCAGGCTGTGTGCAGGGCAGAGCCCTGTGAGGAGAGCAGAGCTGGCTCTGGGCTGGGCTTTCAGGGCTCCTCATCTGTCAGGGGCTTAGTGCTGTTTCTATTTCCGAGTGCCCTCTGTGCCATTTTGGCTCTGCACCAGCCAATCCCAGTCTCCAGGCGCCCGGGGCATTCACTGGGGCAGGGAGCTGGGTGGGGAATCCCAGGAGCGCAGCTCCAGCTCCCATGTCCCTGTCCCTAAAGCTCTCTGGAGGAGAGGCAGGTGCCCAGGTGCCTCGGTTCAGAGGGCAGTGCCAGCTGTGGTGCAGCTGTGGTGGCCACGGGTGGCCTCCTCGCCAGGGCCAGCACAGAGCGGGCACGGAGCTCCTGGGAGCTCAAACCTTTTTTTGATACAGGTCTGGGCTTTGTGAAACCCCATCAAACAGAGCTGCGGAGGGGCTGCTGTGGGGAGCAGTGCTCTGGGTGTCAGTGGGTCCATGGGCATTCACACCCCCTCTGCTCGGACCCCTGTTTGTGCGTGACCCTGCTGCAATCGCACTCGTGCTCCGGCCGTGCCAGCTCACAGAACTGCTCCTTCCCAGCTCCTTGGGACGGGACAGACGTGTTCGGGGGATGAACTGCATCGGGGGAGCCCGTCCAAGTTGAAATGAGCCTGGCCAAGGAGCTGATTCCAGCCGTGCCCCGCCGGTGACGGGCGCGGCCGCTTTGGCAGCGCTGGCTCCTGCCAGGGCCTTCCGCAGGGCTGGGGGCTGCACTCTGCCCTGGGGAGAGCTGTTCTGGCTGGCTTTGTAATTCAGGTGTGGAACACATCCACCTCCAAAAGGGTATCCGATCCAGCGTGGTCTGTGGCAGCTTCGATCTTTGTGAACTTCTGTGAAAATGTAGCGAATTCAAATGTTTTACTCTGGTTTTGACCTTCTGGACATAAATCAGCTGCACTTTCCAGTGAGAGTTGCTATAAGCTGGAGCAATGTTTTCAAGTCAAATGAGATGTTTTAGCCAGCTCGGTGTTTTTATTTTTTTCCCTGGCAAGGGAGGTTTATTGCAGCTCCTCCCTGCGGGTTTGGTCTCTGCTTCTGCGCTGAGGGAGAGGGAGGGAAGCCCCTGACACTCTGGCACACGAAACGCTGCCCGACTGTATTTCTGGTATTTCTGTGTGCCTCTGGCTTTGGATTTGCCTGCTTAATACTCTCCTGCTGTTTTTCCCTCCCCTTCTAAAAACATGTATTTGTGAAGCATCAGGAAGGGCTCATCTGCAGTTCCAGATCCTTTCTGGCACCTGCAAATCCCGTGGCGTAGAGCAAATAGACCCTGAGCGTGTCCATCACAACTCTGATGTAGGTTTCCTTATCAAGGATATTAAACTCACTGAAACACATACAAAGATGGAATTATTTTAAAAAAAATATAAAAACACTCTACAAGAATGAAGTTTTTAATCAACTTTCTCTGTAGGTGCAAGGTGAGAGTGATTGCAGTGCCTTAATTTTTTTTTTCTTTTTTTTTTTGGTGAGCTGCCTAGGAGCTCAGAGATGTTTTGAGAAGGTTCCTCTCGTGTAAGAGGTGGACAGGTGATTCCTTGAGGCACAAGGTGATGAGTATTGGATCCTAATTTGAGGCATGGTTATCACTCACATGTTCAGGTTTTGGTACCCTTGGCACAAGGCACGCAGTGGAAGTGTTGCCCCTTTGGTGCTGCCTCTTCGTGGTGGTGGTTCCGCTGTGCCCCTGATTGTGTTCAGGTAACTTTTGTGCCCAGTGTTCCTAACAGTGTGAAATAACTGATAATCAGCTGATGGTGTCACGTTACTCAAGTTTAGGTGAAACAATCACAGCTTTGTGTCCTTTGACAATGGCTGAGTTCCACATTGTCATTCCTCATGGGTTTTGTCTTATTTCAAAATTTAAACCGCGGTGTTTCGGGCGTTAAGAAGCCATACTTTCATAGCATAAGTTCAAGGGTTTTCTAATTACTGTGTTTTTTCTTGTTTGCTTTAAGAGTCGGATTTACAGATCTGTCAGCACAGGGCACCAACGTGTTGCACCAAAAAAATGGAAGAAAGCTACCAGGCAGCTGTTCGGAGGGAGAGGACGCAGAGCATCCAGGCACTGAACTTCGAGCTGAAGTACATGATTGCTGGCCACATCACAGCCTTCCAAGGTAGGAAATTCTGGGCAGTTTATGGTAGAATCCTCTGCAATCCTCTTCTCTTTGTTTTTCATTCCTCTTGCGTGCTGTTGTCACTGCCTTATGGTTTGCTTCCCAGTTCTTTGGTGCTTTTGGATAAAGGTGATGGCACTTAATCTTTACTGGTATGTTAAGCATCTTCCTAACTCTAATTAGGAGTAGATTTGAGCTGAGACCTTATTCCTGGGGTTAGTGTGGATTTTTTAAGGCATTTTCAAGTGTATTTTCAGTGCTGGTCTTGCTTTTTGATATTCCCTCGTGTTGCCAAACCATTTGCAGGTGCAGAACATTGAATGAAGCCACATTTGTTTGTTTGTTTGTTGATGCTGCAGAATAAGTGCTCTAACTGATCTGGCAAATGAGGACACAGCTCTTGCTTCATGTCAAAATGCTCTAGCAGGCACATTTAGGACTTTTTCGTTCTTTCATACAGGTGGATTTTGCACTAGTGCAAGGAGGAAAATGCTGGGGCAGAACTCTGCTCTGTGGTGTTGAGCACCGAAGACGTTTCTCTAGAAGGGCGTTTAAACATAGGCTGTGAACTCTAAACTGAGGAGAGCTGAGTGATTAAATCAGTCAGTGAGTGATGAATCCAGCTCGGTGACCTCTGTGGGCCTAATTATGTGCTTAATTTTAACTTTGCTCCGCCGTGTTCAGTGCTGAGCACCCTCATGGAATGGGTTTTGAAATGCAGCCAGTAGTTATTAAAATACCAAGCGCTGGGGCCTGGGTGATTAAGCCTATTGTTAGAAGGCAGGTTTTATCAAGTAGTATCTTTTTTTGTCTGGTTTCTCCCGTTTGAGTGAAAATACTATAAATAAAAGATGTGACTGACAGTTAATAAGAGACAGCATATTATCTTCAATTGACAATAAGTGATGGTGGAAGTCTGAAAGAGACATGAAGGGGCAAGAGAAAAATTTCCTTCTGCTTTTCCTTTTTTATACCTCTTTCCTTTTTTCCCCCATGAGTGAGAAATGGCGTTCTGGTTTATTTCACAATTAATTTTTGAAAACGCTTGATATCCCCCCTCATTAAAAAACTGGCCTGGAGGGCCCTTCAGAGGAGCAGTGCAGTGAAAGGGTGGCTGTTGGCGTTGTTAAATGCTGGTTATTCATTCAAGCCATCTCCCAGTGTTATGACTGAATAAAGGTAAGGTCAGAATAGATTAACCCACCAGCCCCTCCAGGTCAAGCCAGGGGCTTTATTGCCCGTTGCTGATGGAGCCTTTTGATGGCATGAAAGCCGTGGTTGGACGTTTCACACAGTTTGGATTTACAGGCGTTTTCTGGCCGTGGGTAAACAGAAACAGGGAGTTTGTTATGACTCGCCGTGCCTGGCCTTGTGTCTGCCTTAGGTGGGGACTTGGGAAATGGAACTTGGCTGGCTCGCACTGGGAGCTGCTTTTGTTGTTTGGTTTTGCCCCAGGTGCCAGAGAAAGCCTCTCTCTTGATCCTGGGCTGGACAGAGTGGTGCTGGGCGAGAGCTGAGAGGAGCTCTTGGCATGGAATGAACTCTGTCCTTCTGCTCTGTTCACTCTGTCCTTCTGCTCTGCTCTCACTTGTTGCTGTTTGGAATGACAATGTGAGCGTGCCAGCAGCGCGTTTTACACTCTGAGAAAAGGAAACCCTGATTTTAGAAGCTTTTTAGATTTCGTGTTTCTTGCAGCGGTGAGAACAGAGTCAGACTCACTGAAAAACAGCACTTCATTCATTTGTATGGAGTTGTGTTTACTTGTACAATTTTCATGCCCAATTTACTTTTATATACACGTTTTTAGTGGTGTTAGTTTAGTCAGAGGAAAGCAGGAGTTAGCCTTGCTGCCTGCTTCTGAGGAAGGGAAATCTTAACTGCTTTTTATGCACTTAAAGCATAAAAGGTGGACAACGAGTCATGAGTTCTTCACACTGTTATAGGTTTGGTTCATTTGCATCTCAGCATAAATTCACCAATTAAAACTTCAGCTCTCTTCAATTTCTCCACCTCTCTCACGGCCCCAGTTTACACCTTTGGGCCTAGGCCAGCCCGAGTGTCCTTGAACAGCAAGCTCAGAGCAGCTTTGTTGTGTCTGTCTGGCCTAAGAGAGCAGCTCACGAGCTGCAAGGAACTTCAGAGTTACACACCAGGCAGTACAGGATCTGAAAAATACAGAAATTAAAACCTAAGGCATCAGGTGTCTGCAGCACAGCAGCTCCAGGTTCTTGGGGTTTCCAGCCGGGGAGGGCTGAGCTGCACGGTGCAGTTTGCCCTAAAAGGAGTCTGAACACTCAAAATATTGTTGTTCTGGCAGATGAGTTTCTTGGTGCCTCAGGACTGCTCCTCATGCTCATCTCCCTTCCAGGGCCCTGGGTTCCTGTGCTGTAAGGACAGACAGACAGACACACACACACACACACAGGCTTAGGTTCTTTACTGGCTTGAAGCCAGAGAGCTCAGCGTTCTGTAGATCAAGCATTTTGATTTTGTACGAGTTTTATTGGTCTGCCAGGATATGAGTTTCAACAGCCTGAGGGCTCTTGAGTGGAGTGACTCGAGTCTATTTACACGCTAACCTTTGAATTTCACAGATTCACAGGCATGATAGTTTGTTTAAAAAAAAAAAAAAATTGGATATAAAAATGGAATTAAACCTTTATGATGACCTTTAGAGTAATTTGGACACATTCTCAACTTGCCTTGCTATTTAAAACTGATGCAGTTATTGAGCCATGATGTGGGAAATGAAACTTTATCTGAAACTGTTTTAATATTTGTGTTGAGCTGTAAGTGAGAAAAGGCTTTTTCTTGTTAGTGTTTGGATGCTATTTCTGGTTGGTTGTTTTTGTTTCCAGTGTAGCTTATAAGCATAAAGAGCTGTGGATGTGTTCATTCTTTTATTTTCAAATTTGGACTGCATTTAGATTCTATCTTTGGTTTTATCTCTGGCTGTGCTCATTGCAAGGGGGAGGAGGATCTTGACATTTTAGCTATTAAAGCATTTTACTCTTCAATTAAAAAAGAATCTGTTAAATATGCATATCGTGTGAAACAAAGTTCCAAGTATTTTTCATCCCACTTTGCTTTGAGAACCATTTGATGTTGTTGGGTTAAACTATTAATTAAAGCATGGATCTGTATGTGATGATTTAGAAGTAGCAATTACAGAGAAGTAGCATGAAGGCAGTAGAATCTCCTGGTGGAAAATAATATTTATTAACAACTTTCCCAGTCATATTATTTATCAAATCCATATTGAATGTGTTTGCCAACAGAATAAAATGATTTTGGCTATACAGCATAACAATGAGCTATTCCAAAAAAAATTCTAAAGAAAAAGGTGAAAAAAAGCTACTTTTAATAAAGGAAGCCAGATGCTGACTTCATGTGTTCTGGGTAAAGAACCCCCATGTAAATTCCATGCTCCTCGCTGATTCCCCTCAGTGAAATCATATCCAGTGTTCTGATCCAGGGCAGTTTTTTAGTGCACTAACAGCTCCTGGCTCGAGAGGCTCCTCATTCTTTCCAGACCAATCAATCTGTGACTGCTGCACGAGGTTGGTTTCAGTGTTTTTGGCAGCACGGGAACTCGTGGTGCCTGTTGATGATTTCTGTGGGTTTTTTAGTACCTTCTGACGTATCCTCTTCATTCAGCACAGCTTCTAATACAAGAAAGTCATGTCTTCTTTAGTTTTCATAGATTTTGAAGTGTATTTTCAAGAAAGCTGTTTTAACTGTTTGGGTCCCAGTGAGGAAGAGAACATGAGCACTGTTAGAGTACTGTCAGGTTCCAGCTTTAATTACAGGTGTGAGAAATGTGTGTTGTGGCCATGATTGAAATCTGCCAGCAGAGACCTCGTGCTGCTCCTGTGGGCTCTGACTCTCCAAACTCAGTGCTCTGGAAGGCAGAATGAGAAGCACACAGGTGAGACCTCAGGAGCAGGATTTAGTGCCATCTCTGTTCCTGTTGCTGTGTACTCCAGTCCCAGTTTCCAGATAAAACCTGTTCTCCCATAAACTGGATAAAGTTATTGGATGGCAGCAGACAGAGTTGAGTTCCACACTTTTTTCCTATGGGATGTCTTGAAATAAAGGTGACAAGGTCATGTAAGGAATGCTGAGAAGGAAGCCTGCTCAGAAAGGCTCAGGGGAGTGTTTTTAGAGCTTTACCTCTCCCAGGTTTGCCAGGGGCCGTGCCAGGGATGTGCATCCTCAGTGCAGGTCTGCCAGGTCAGATTCCATGGTAGTGGAACACGGAGCTTTCCAGCAGCAGAGGAGTTCTTGGCTGGGTGTTTTCAGTTGTGCATGCAGAGGACAGTGTCAGAGTGCAGTGAGAATTGCGTGGAACTCGCCAGATTTATTGCCTTTGCAAGTGGCTGCTCACAGCACCAGTGTGGGATGGTGGCTCTGGGGACAGAGGAAGGGCTGCAGGACACTTTGCAGGGAAAGAGGAGGAAATCCCAGGTCTCCCTGCTGGAACTTTGGATGAAATAGGTGAAATTGTGTTTCTGAAGGTGGACGGTCAGTGGTAGGGGAGATCTTTTAGAAGAGGAAAAGGTTGCTGAGCAAAGAGAAGCTTGGGCTCTGGGAATTGAGAGCACTGCAGTTTGTAGGAGAGGGAAGGATTTTTCTACTGCAGGTGTGGAGGATTGTGGAGCAGAAAAAGAAAGGCTGGAAAGATTCAGTGTGTGTGTTAATGATGTCCCCGAAGAGGAAATCAGCAATAATCCCATTCTCCTCATTCAGGAACTTCTTATTTAAGAGTCAGAGCTTCGTGGCAGGGAGATTTTGGAGGAGAGGTGCTGACTTCTGAAGCTTGGGATTTTGATAGGAGTCTGAAGGATTTCAGCTCTTCTCTTTTAATAGGAGCAGCTTAAGTAGCAGTGTGGTGAATACTCCACCTTGATTTCCAGTGACATAATTTAATTTCATCCTCAGAAGGTAATTCTGTGCACTTGGAGGTGACAATATTGTCAGGAGCTTGCTGGAGACAAGCAGTGCAGCCCAGAGGTAGCAGACAAGCTAATCCTGAACAAAACCTGGGGTTTCTAATGAATCTTTGTCATGAGAAAATTTTTACTTGACTTTGATGTGCATACTCGTGACATCACACAGTCTGGGCTGAAGGGTTGGTTTGGGTGGACCTTGCTTTTTCACCTTCCTTTAAAGAGGACTCAGCACTTTCTATGTGGAAAAAGGAAATCAAGTGCTCCTGTTGATGTGATCTCACAGCTCCAAAATGAGGGGCCACGCCTGTTGGAAAATGGGGATTTTCCCAGTTCTTTTGTGTAGCAGAGGTTGTGTTGTGGCAGTAAATGCTGCAGGCTGTCAGCACGGCCAAAGGCCCGTGATGATTCCAGGATTATTCTGTATTCTGTGGATCTTGCACAGCCTGATTTATGATGGGCAACACTTTTTTAAAAAGCGAGTTCATTTTCCAGTGTAATTTTTCTTGTTTCTGTGAAGCTCAGAGGCGTGCAGGGGTTCTCAATGGAGCAGCACTCCCTGCAGCATGGCCATTCTCCCTGCTCCCAGCCTCCCGGGTTTCTGTTTTAATGGCCTGCAGAAACTGAACTGGTCTCCACTTTACACATCATTTACTTTATGCAGTGAATCACTCAAAGCAGCAAAACTGAAAAGCAATGAGCCATCCACGTGATTTTTACTGAAATTAAGGCTTCAGTGCTGTTCTGTTTTCCAAAATGATGTTTTACCATTTTTCATGGAGGACCAAAGAGGGAATGAGTGTTCTTTGCCAAAGAATTATATTTTGTGAAACAATTTATACTCACTAGGTTGCTTTTCTGGTTTCATAATAAAATTCCAAAACCTTGCAAAGCCTTAAAGTAATTTAATTGAGACTGTAAAGGGGAAGACAAAGGGTGGAATACTTGAAATAAATATGGTGAACACTATATACATCCAATTGGATTAGTCCAGCTAATCCAGTAGTGATTAGAAAAGATTATATATTTGTTTGGACCCATTCGTGGATTAACCTGGCCAGTTGAGGTTGATCAAATTAGATTGTTCTTCTAATTGGTCCTTCCTACATCCATAACAGATGGACAATATTCACCTTAATTAGAACATAACCTTTTAGTTACCCTTCTAAAGTATCAGCTGAGCTTCCTCTAACAAGAAACCATGAAAATTATAGACGAAGTGCTTTTGAAAAACATGAGTGAAATCTTTATGTACTTTCACGAGAATTGGAGTTCTTCTGTGGGAGATGGTTCTTTTTCTGTTGAGGGTGCTCAGAAGTTACCCTGGCTCCCTGATTCAGTCCAGTTCTCTAAAACACACCAGGCAATGAAATATTAGTATTGCAGTTGGGAGTGCCTGTAAATCTCAGCACTTCAGAGCATCTTCTGCAGTCTTTTGGGTGGTAAGATGGTGTTTTTTGGCTGGTTAACCCCTTTCCTGTGGGGCTGTGCTTGAGTGCCCTGCTCTTCTCTCCTTGGATCGTGTGCTTTCTGTGTGGACCAGTTCTTTAAGTCATAACTCTGCTTTTACTCTGTCTCCATTCACAAGAGCTTGAGTAATTTCAGTTGGGAATGAATGACTGGCTGTGCATTAAGTAAAAACTGTCTGAGCACCGCTGGGATTAAACCTCTGGGATTAGTACAGGCTTGAAAATGGCAGTTGTGTCTCATTAACTTGGTGATTTTTAAGCATTTCTCACTGCTGGCAATTCTCTAGTGCCAGGTGTAGGTTTCTGAACAGTGAACTTGGAGGCATCTGATAACAGACTTTTTCTATTTAAATTTTTGGACCCCTGAAATGTTCATCAATTCTCCTCCCTTGCCTTTGTTCCAGTGTTCTGTGGACCTGCAGAAACTCCTCCTGCAGACAGAGACGTCTGGGGGGTTTTCATTTGTGCTGTTCTGAGGGGCAGAAATCCCCTCCCGTTCCTGAAGCTGTTTTCTGTGCAGGAGGGAGCTTCCCCTGCCTGCTGGCTCAGGTTGTCCATGGGAGAGCAGGGGACAGGGTGGGACCAGCAGGGTTTAATTAACACATTTAATTAACACACAGGGGCTGTGGCTGGTGGCATCTGACAGCCGCATCCTTGGGGCCACCTAGGATTTTCTCCCATTTAGGGTTTGTTGTTCTGGGGGCTTTGCTGGCTGCCTCCCGGGGCCCCTGAGGTGTGTGGGGTTTGTGTGTGCCTTACCCCTTCTCCATGGATGTGGGCTCTGTGTAGTCCCTGTGTTCTCTCTGAAATAAACTTGGTTTAAATAAGACAGGCTGGTGTCACTCCAGCAGGTGTGTTTCTGAACCTTTTGGTGCTCCTGGTTTATCAGCCAAGGTGAAGTGCAAGAACTGCGTGGTGACTTTGATTTCAACTTCTCACTCTCTGCTTTCCTTCCTGCTTGCATCTCAAGTGTTGAGGAGGAAATTAAATCCTGAGATTGAAGTAATAACTGAACAACAGTGGATTTGTCCAGGAGAAACTATATGACCATGGGGAAAAGAACCTTAATTGAAGCGATGCTGTTTCTAGATTTCTCTCTGATACCTATGATGAATCTTTCATTTTTCACATTTTGTTTTACTCTGTTATTCTTCTGTGGCAGCAGGTTAATTGCTAGCCTGTCAGTAGAAAAATATCTCACCTGTCAGGAAGCTGGTGGTAGGGGAATAAGGCTGCAGAAAAAATAAAGGAAAGCTCAGAGTACAGTTTCACATCTATACAGTAGCGGATTCCAGTTAAATTAAAGAATTTTTGGAAGCATTTAAGGAGAAATTGACCTCAGGTTTTACATCTTACATCTGTGCTGTTCAGTCCAAGTCGTGGTGGCACTCACAAACACATTCAGTTGTGTGCTCGTGGGTGCTCCTTGGGGCTGACTATAAATAAATTAGGACTTCTTAATTTCTTAAGCAATTCTTAATGGCCTAATTTCTTAATTGCTTGGTAAAGATTGCTTTTTTAGGTTATAGTTTGGGGCTGTATAAATACAGATGTTTATAGTAAGCAAACACTGTGAACCCAAAAGCTGTTTGTTAACTCTGTGTGTAGGACAGACAGCACTGAGGGTAAGGGATTTTGCTCCGTGGCAGAGGGAGACCTGAGCTGAGAGATGAAAAAAATGCGTTTTACCCCCGTTTTAAAGCAGTGCAAGCCCCGGTGACCTCAAAGTACAGCTTGTATAACTTGTGTAAGAAAGGGAATACAGCACGATGATGGGGATGTGTGGGTGAATCAGGGCTGGAGCTGGGAGCAGCTCTGCAGGCTCTGCTTTCTGCCAGCACAGAGAGCAGACACCTCCTAAAGCGCTCACTTGTGCTCAGAATCTCACACTTGCCCTCCAAGCATCTCTCCTTGCGTGGCACGGGGGTCAGATCTCAGTCAGTCAGGTGCAGATGTGGCCGTGCTGCAGGGAACCTTTGGGATGCTCCCTCAGTGGTGGCTGCTGCTCCTGGTGGGCTTGCTCAGCTCTGGGAAACACGAAGGGATCTGTGACCCTGTTCCTGTGTAAGGTCCTGCTCTCTGAGGAGACAAACAGTTACAATCAGTTGATTTTAGATGAGAGCTCATTCCATGCTGGTGCTTGCTCCTCTTTTCTTTTTGGAGTGGTTTCTATATAACGGTTCACATTTTGCTACTGTTCCTGTATTCCTGAAAAAAACCTTTTTTCAGGAAAGCAGGGGAAAATGGTTGGTGTACCAGTTTGTTTATCATCAGAAGATGAGTTTAGTTTTGTGGGTTCTGAACGAAGATTTTAAGGAATGCCTCAAAAAGGAGAAAAAAGGAATTTTTGAAGGCATTACCATATTTTTCCCCCAAAGCCAGTTACGCTTCCTTATCAGTTCCTGAGAACGATGATAATGATCAAACTCTGGGGCTGAACCTCAGGCTGTCACTGCCTGAAACAAATGGACATGTAAAAGATAGCATGGTAAATTAACTTTTTATTTACAAGTCTGATATAAAAGGTTTAATACCCAATAAGTGCCTTTCAGCCTGTTTGCAGCTGTGCAGCTCAGTTGGGTGAGCAGTTTGAATTTACTGCTTTTTGTTGTAACTTCCGTGTTGTTCAGTAGCTGAACACGAAGGAATGTGAAACGACAAAATTCTGTTAGGAGAAGACTCGTGGAGGTCATCTGACCATAGGAAAAATCATCTGGAGATGGGGATTAGCAGAGTTAAGAAAGCTGTTCCAAAGTTTGACTGAGACAGGGATGAAGGACAGTCTGTGGTGTAAGGAGAGAGGGAACCAGAGTGGGAGAGAGCGTGGTGGATGGGCTGGAAAAGTGGAGGGGATTAATTCATAGAGGCTGAGGGAGGAATCCACGGAGGGTGCTGAAGATGTGAGAGGGATGATATATTGGATTTACTTTTGTCATTAATCTGTGGGTGACGTGATTGATTGGGGGAGACCCCTGAAACCAACCGGGCAGCGGTGGGGGACAGATTTCAATACTCTTTGTTGGAGGAGGACTTTCCTCTCAGAACTGCCCTGCTGAAAGGAATGGGATGATTTTTGTAGCGAGGAAATCAGTCTCAAATTAATTTTTAACTTTGTGTTGTCAGGGTAGTTGAAATGGAAAGCGAGTCCCAGATGCCTCAGAGCTCTGGGCTGAGGTGTCTGCCAGCATCTCAGGAAATGGGAAGTTCTTTAAAGTTTTGTCGCCTACATGCAAACTTGTAAGATCTTGATGGCAGGCCTTGCCCAGAAGTTTTACTAAGCAGTATTTCCAGAGGTGCCGTGGTTTTCAGAGCCTGGGGCACTTTGACAGTTTTGCTATTTGCACTTTTGCACAAATACACGTAGCTGGAACAACCCACTGCTTATCCACGGGACACGGACAGGCTTTGTGGATGCCACTGCTGTTTTGATTGAGATCCCAATATTACTTGCTACCTTTATTGCTTCAGTTAGCTGAAGTCTAGGTCTGGTTTAAGGAGACTTTGATTTAAACGAGCAGCTCGTCTCATGCTCACAGCAGAGTTTTACAGTTGAAGTTCAACGTAGATTATACAGAGACTGGAAAACATAATGCCCAACATCCTTGGGGTCCCCTCTTGATTACCAGAACAATGTGCACATTGTTCAAATATATGGCTGTGATTAAGTCTAGAAATGAAAATCTTAGTTCAGGCGTAGCAGCTCCTTCAGCACCCCACAGCCTGTCCCTGCAAATAGGAGCAGCACCCCTTGAGAAAAGGAGCAGGAAGGCAAATGGATCCATATGCCTAAACACAGAGTTCAGGAGGTTATTGGAGCAAAAGAAATAGCTGTCAGAAACTGGAAATCCAACACTGGCGAGTCCCAAGGACGGGGGCACAGACCAAAGTGGGCACTGTGAGAAGGAAACCCAAGAGCTTGAAATGGAATCTGAAGAGCAAGGAGTCAAAGACGTGAAAACAAACAAGAAGAAATTCTTGTGGTGTATTAAAGGCAGGAAGGGCTGTGGGAGATGGGGCAGGTCCCCTGGGCAGATGGGGATTGGGAAACAAACACTGAGGTAGTGCAGAGAAATTGATAATGTTCCCGAGCCTGCTTTAAGAACCAGCATTGCCTGAAGTGTATTAAACAACTTCCAATTTCATAAGGCTTGTAAATACTGGTGGGTTCTGTCCTGTTCAGAGGCAGATTAAGGGCTCCTCTGAAGTTCTCCTTTGCTGAGTGCTCTGCTCCCTCCACTATGTTGAAATTCCCCAAGTGACAAATCTCCAGCACCTTGTCTCTGAAGAAGAGATTGAAAACCAGTCCTCAAGGTCGTGTCCTCTCAATTTGGAAGCCCCTCCACCTGATGCCACTTCTATTGTGATGGTTTGTGTCTCTTGCTCTGTGTGTGTTGGCTGAGTCAGTGTTTGGTGTGCTGTCTCCAGCTGGGCCTCGGTAAATCCCAGGGCAGGCTTTTCAGCATCGGGGAGTTTCCCTTGAAGGGTGCTCTGACAGCCTCTCAAACTGGGAAACTTGGTTCTTACAGAGCTTCCCTCCATGAGGATGGGGTAAAAAAATGTGTTAGGGCATGGTATTTGCACCAGATGGGAGAATTTTTGGTCAAAAAATGGGTTCAAAGCTGTGCCGGGTGAGGTTCAGTGGAACATGAGTTTCACTGCTTCGGTCTTTGGTCTCCGTCAGCGTGACTGGGAAAAACTTATCTTTGTGTGTTTTCTAGGGAAGGAATTTCAGGAGAAAAATAGGTGTTCTGATTTATTAGTGCTGACGGGTTTCATGTGCCTTCCCTGAGGAGTAGCTGGAGCCAGTTCTCCACAAACATCTGGCCAGCTCTCAAATCCCCAGCGTGTGTGTCTCTGCCAGCTCTGAGCCATGTGTTGAACACATGCCAGTCACTTCACTTGAAGGAATTTGGAGATAAATTGAGGGGAAACTATTCACCGTAAAGAAATGTGTATTCTATTTTTATAGGATTATTTTAGCTATTGATCCACCTTTAATTTTTTTCCACTGAGTGAGGTTTTCTAAGCATGTGAAATTTTAAAATGCAGCACGCTGAATATTTTCCTTAATTTACTGTGATTTGGATTCCATTGAAATCAGTCATGGAAGTCTTGTCCACTGTTTTTTCTTCAACAGTCTGATGAAATTCTCTGTTCAGACTGGGATGAAAGTCCACGAACAAGGTCAAACTCTTCAAGCAAACAATGTCCTTTCAATTTCCTAATAGTGTTTTGGTATCAAATACGTCTTCAGAGTGATCTGCAGGAGGACACAGCCGAAAATAGCTGCTGCAGGAGGGGTTTCTGGTTTTCAAGCGTTGCTTGCCTGAGTCTTTTCTCCAAGGGCAATGCCTCTGCCTTTAGTCTGGGGAGAGTTAAGTGGTTTTTGGGGCTCTGCTGAGGAGCCCCGTGGCCCTCACCCGCTGCCCTGGTCTGTGCCACAGCGCCAGAGGCTGTTTCCAGCTCAGGTTTGGGTGAGGATGCTTCGTGCTGGTTTGTCGCCAGTTTTTATGGGTAGGACTTGTCTAAACAGCCTGAAAAACACAAAAGCCACCTAATTAAAGGTTTGCAGAAGATGGCTTGTACGAAGGACAGCCTCTGCACCAGTCTTAGCTACAGTACTTTTATGTTTTCCTTCGTTTGCTTTGCCAAGGCTTCCCTGAGTAGGGAAAGAAGGCTGGGTGAGGTCAGTCCTGGGACGTGAGGTCAGTGCTGGTCACTCCAGAATCAGAAGAAACAGCCTGATCAGAGGAAAACCCTAATCTAGATTTCAAAACCTTTTTTAGTCTTATTTATGACCTTAGCTCTTTAACAGAACTTGGACATAACTTCTTGCGTTTCTATGTTAGCACCTAAACAAAAAGGAAAAGAAAACCAAACATGAAAAATAAGCCATCTCCCCCTGTTTTTCATCTTTGTTAAACTAATACTGTCTCTTGTAGCTATTTTTTGTTTAGATTTTTAGAAATGGATCTTAACGGACCACCTAACTAATTCAGCTGGAAATCATGAAACAGTTCATGACCTTATGAAACAAACTTATTAGTTTTCCTGCTGCCCGCTGAACTCCTTAATCAGAGGGTCGAGAAAGTTCTCTTTGGAGACCCCTGTCTGCTTGCTTTTCTGTTGATGAAAAGATTCCCAGAAGAATGAAAAGTCTCCTGCACCTTCCTGCTTTCTCCTAATTAACTCATGAGATGGATTTTTGGTTCTTTCTTCTTAACTACTGCAAGTCTTACGCTATTTTGTGCTCCCCGTTCTCGGTGGTGTTTAATACATCAGCTGCATACAAATAAATATCTCAGTTCCTTCTGCATGCCGAAGTTCCTGGCAGCTCTGCAGTGTGTTCCTGAGGAAACGTGAGTGCAGCAGTGTTCCAGAGACAAGTTTTGGAGTGTCCTGGGTACCTGGGGCACCTCTGGATTTTGGAGACAGGTGTTGTATTTTATATTTCTCCATCGGAAGCGCCAGTGCCCGGTGCCTCAGGGCTCGTGGGTGCTGCTGTGAGCCCAACAGCAGAGAGGATTCTGTGTGCAGGGCTCTTGGCAGGGCTCTCTGGCCGAGCCCCCGTGTCCCTGGGTGGTGCTGAGCTCCAGGAGACCACCAGCACTAAATGCCCCCTCTTTCTCCAGCCCTGGCATCCGCTCTCCCCGGCGCCTGGCACGGGGCACGGCTGGCACAGCTTGTGCTTTCTCCACGGTTTTCAGCTGCAGAAAGGCTGCAGAAGCAATTTTTGGCCTTTTTTTTGCAGTTACTTGTTTGAATGGTCCCTCTCCTCAGGAGGTGTAAACCAGCAGTATCAGCCAGCAACATCTCCACACAGCCCCGTGGGTACTTCCCTTGTACATTCCCAGTGTCCACATTTTGGAGAGAGCAGGTGGGTAGGAAGCAAGAGATGCTTCTGCTGGGCCCAGACTCTGAGCTCTTCCAGAGTTTTCTCTGGCCCGAAGTGCTTTTGGAGCGAGGTTGCACTGTTTGCTGTGGGTGGTGGTGATGTGTCAGCCAGGATGTGGTGGACATCGTTCTCTCATCAGACGTGTTTATTAACATGTTATTTCTCACCAGCAACTGGTGGTTATGGATAGGAGGAACTGCCATTCTAAAACCAGTTAGGCTGGTGGGATAGTGGGGTGTCAATAAAGAGCTTTGGCCCTGGGTTCTGCAGAAGCATAAATAAGCAGGATAAGAAGGAAACTTATCCTGGAAGTTCTGCTCCTAGCAAAATGTAAAAAAAATTGAAATTAAGCTGAAAGTTACATGAAGTTGTTCACAAAAGCAGTTGAATGAATGAATGGATTTTGGGTTCTGTCTTTGAAAACATGATGCAATTTCCTTTGCACTTATATCCTTTTTCTAAAGTAATCTGAAAAAAATCCAAACCCAACCACTAGTTCATCTTGTTTAATGATGCTCTTTAAGCACTCTTTGTTCATATTCACTTAAACATGTTTCGAGATCACTGTACAGAGTGATGAATTTAATCATTTGTGTGCCATGTAGATGTATGTCTGGGTGTGATTTTTCTGCTCGGTACATTGTTCTCCCTGTAGGACATTGCAAACAGTCTGTACTTAAATTCTACTGCTGCAAAATATTAATATGTTGTCCTTTATTTTGGCAAGCCAGAAAGATGCAGAAATCTTAATGGACGTGAAAGCATGAAAAGGAAGCCATTGTTCAACCCAGTGTAGCTTTCATTCATTCTGTAACTCTGTAATAAATGCAAGATGTTGAAAGGAAAGGAGCCAATATTAGCGTGGTCCTAAGAGACCAAACAAATAACGGAGCTACTTAAATTTGTCATTCTTCTTTCGTGATTACAGTTAAAATCTAAACCGTACACAGATGTCATTCCTGTATGGATTCTGTATGGATAGTTTTGGGTTTCGAGCGTTGTTAAATCCTTTTGTAATGTTCAGAATGTAACAGTTTCCTTTTTTCTTTTTTTTTTAAGGAGTTTGTGGGGTTTTTAACTGGAAGTCCAGCGGGCAGTCAGTGAGTGCAGAGTGCAGGGAATCTCTGCTGCCTCAGCAGGGTGACCTTCCCTGGTCAGTGCTGGGGGCCAGGGGCCAGCTCGGAGCCTGGGGGCAGGGGCAGGAACTTCCCTTTCGCACGGGCACGTCATGGCTTGCACTCAGGTTTGGGATTGAGGACGTGGGGGTTCAGGCATTTAATATCTGAGCCTCAGCTGCTCTGGGGCAGAAATAATCCCCCGTGAGCAGAGGTAGCTGGTGTTTAGGTTGGCTTTGTTTTGGTGAAATTGTTTCCACGCTCATATTCCTGTGCTGGACCTCTGGAAAGAGAGGAATGTAGGTTTGGGCTGATTCACAACCCAGCAAGTTGGAGGTTGCTTAACCTTGCCTAATGGGCTCCATCTGAACCCACAGCTGCTTCCAGAACAGGGATCCCAACAGCTTGTGAGGGTCCTGCAGGAGTGAGGAGAGCCAGTGACCCTGCTCTCAGCATGGCTCTCACCTGTCAGCCCAGATTTCCTCGGGAAGCTCCTGTGTGTGTTCTGGGCCCACATCTGCTGCCTTCCAGGGCTGTGAGAAATCCAGGGCTTGTGAGAGGAGGGCAGCCCTGAGGGCAGGCTCTCACACCAGCAGGTGTGCACCAGCTCTGTGCACTCGCTGAGCCCTCTGCTCACCTATTTCCTTGAGTTTATGTTGCTCCATGTTTGTCTCAGAGCTTGACAGAATAAACGAACCCAGAAGGATATTTGTGGCAGAAGGAGTGGCAAATTGATGCGTGGTACTTCTGCATCTTTGGTTCTCGTCTGGAGGATAAGGCTGCAGGAGGAAAGGTGGTGGCTGGACACAAACCTGGAGAGCTGTCACACTTGATTGGACCGAAGTAGAGGTGACAGCAGTTTCAAAACTCAAGCAGCTCTTCCTGCTGAAGGGAGGTTGTGCAAGTTGGTGAATGCGGTGTTAAGTGACACGAGGAACTTAGTATCTACCTGGTTTTCCCCAAATGGATCCCCAGGTGGTGGAAAACAGAGGAGATATTTGGAAAATGCTGGTACACCAGCACTGAGCACGTTGACACGTTCCTCCCACATCTGTTTCTCCCTGTAGCACCACTCTTCAGCAGAAACACTTCCATGTTTTGTGATACACGGCGGGCTTAAATCAGGATTAGATCCCACTGAGGGAGTCAGAGGTGTTAGAGTGCAAAAGCTGGGCTGAGATAAGGCAGGAATTTGTGATTCTCACTGCGTGAGGCATAGGAGGTGCAGCTGCTGGCTGAGGAGAAGGGAGAGGACATCCTCTGTGTCCTTGCATTCCTGTCAGGAGGCAGCTATTGCTCGGGAGGAATTGGCACAAATGTACATGCAAGCAGTGCTCTTCCCTCTGTGTGTGTCAGGCTGAGCCTAAGCCAGTTTTAGCCCCTGTGAGGGCTGGGAGCAGGCTGCAGGCCTGGCCTGGGGGCTGGTTTAGCTGCCGGGGCAGCAAACCCAGCTGGCACCTCCTCAGAGCCGGGCTCATCTCCAGGAGCTGGTGCCAAACCCCGGTGGTTTGGGTGGGAAGCCTGCAGAGGTGAGCTGGGTGTGACCAGCTCTGTGTGGGGGTCCGGGCACGGCAGTGCTGGAGGAAGGTGCTTGGTGAGCACATGGGGAGGGGTTGGGACACAATTCTCCCCGTGGAAGGCGATGCTGCCTGGCTTTCATTAAGTGGTCACCAGTGTGCACGTTCAGGATTTAAAACTAACTGTTCTTTCACTTTTCCTGCAGCCTTAAATCAAAAAGGGGCTTCTCAGCAACGTGGGAGCAAACCTTGTTCTCTGCCTTCCTATTTGTTTTAATATGAGTGGAGGACAAAGAGCCTCCAAATTTGATGTCTTCATCAAATATTGGATTAGTTCAGTTAAGGCTTTTTTCTGTTCAAAATTGATATATTTGCAGTGTATTCTGTGCTGCTGTGTTGAAGCCAAAGGCAGTGAAAGATGATCAAATAATTCTCCCAGTGTATCTTTAGGCTTAGAATTCAGCTTTTTGTGAGTTCATAACTGAAGCTTGCTGTATTTGACAGCATAAATGAGAAGCTGGTCTTGCAGATAGTGGTAAACCTTCCTTGGGGTTTAGAAACTTTGTACAAAGTACCACACAAAGTGCACCGAAAGCACTTAATTCACTTAATTAATCACTTCAGCTTCTCCTGCTTGGCACAGCCACAACTCAAGCTGTCCATTGCTGCCACCTCACTGGGCTGCACGAAGCCCCGTTATTTCTGATTTAAAGTTCTAAGAACAGTAATTTGATTGTCTCAAACGTCTCTTAGTGCCTTAACAATGAAAAAGGACCTACGTATTTCCTCCTGAAGTGCAGTTGCCTGAGGTAGGGAGTGACAGCTCTCCTGCCTGGACTGGGGCTGCTGGCCACCCCGAGGAGTGCAGGGATGATTTATGTCAGAGGCTTTTTGTTGGAGGGCTTCCAAAGAAAGCAGTGGGAATGGTGTGGATTACTGGCTTCTGGGTCATTAGAAATAATCTGGGAAACTGATCCCTTCCCTGCCCTGTCCGTGAATTCCAGCACCCCAATCAGTGTTTGGGTGTGTAATACTTGCCATGGGCCATTTGAAATGCGTTAACTGTGGAACTCCTTAAATATTGTTTTTTCTTAGGCCACTCAAAAATGGTGTAGTTAAAGGAGATGATGTTTTCCAGATCGGTTTATTTCACTTCGGTTCTGGGTCATGGTGGACTTGATGTCCTGTCCTCGCCAGCCACTGGCTGGTGTCCAGACATGGCCAGTGTTAATGGGGAAAGGATTTATTCACCCAGCATCTTGTCCTTCCTCTTGGAGTTGTACTTTGTGAGAAGCAAAAGCTTCAGCTTCTGTTTGTACTCAGCTGCCTCTCAGTTGAGCTGAGGGATGCTTTGGAAGTGTACCCAGCTGAGCTGCCCCACTGCAGTCTGGGTTCCAAAATCCACCTTACACAGCCCTGGCTGCTGCTCCAGCCCTGGCCTGGAACCCGTGCGAGTCCTTTGTGGACTGTCAAGTGTGGATCAGAGCCTGGCTAGGGAGAGCACAGTCACCTTTCTTAGGAAAAACTGTTGTGTGTTGCATGTTGCCTTTATTATGCACAAGCAACACTTGGGGGTCTCTTTAATCACGCCACTGCTGAAAGCTGTATTAGCTATTTTTGCATTCATATGGCAGATTTCCTGTAACTATTGGTGTTCCTGTTCAGGACAATGTGACTGAAANTATTGTTTTTTCTTAGGCCACTCAAAAATGGTGTAGTTAAAGGAGATGATGTTTTCCAGATTGGTTTATTTCACTTTGGTTCTGGGTCATAGTGGACATGATGTCCAGTCCTCCCCAGCCACTGGCTGGTGTCCAGACATGGCCAGTGTTAATGGGGAGGGGATTTATTCACCCAGCATCTTGTCCTTCCTCTTGGAGTTGTACTTTGTGAGAAGCAAAAGCTTCAGCTTCTGTTTGTACTCAGCTGCCTCTCAGTTGAGCTGAGGGATGCTTTGGAAGTGTACCCAGCTGAGCTGCCCCACTGCAGTCTGGGTTCCAAAATCCACCTTACACAGCCCTGGCTGCTGCTCCAGCCCTGGCCTGGAACCCGTGCGAGTCCTTTGTGGACTGTCAAGTGTGGATCAGAGCCTGGCTAGGGAGAACACTTAGGAAAAAATTTCTTAGGAAAAACTTTCTTAGGAAAAACTGTTGTGTGTTACATGTTGCCTTTATTATGCACAAGCAACACTTGGGGGTCTCTTTAATCACGCCACTGCTGAAAGCTGTATTAGCTATTTTTGCATTCATATGGCAGATTTCCTGTAACTATACACAGCCCTGTTCAGGACAACGTTACTCCTGTGACTGAGATGTCAGGTGCTTACCATTAACCTCCAGTTCTTTCTCTCCCCTGCCCCTTTTTTAGAGGCCTTTGAGTCTTTGCTCCGCTTTGCTGAAAACCGCACGAGTTCCCTGTTTGAGACAGCTTACAGACCTATGGCTAAAGAAGCAGCAGAGCCTGTTAAGGAGCTTTTTACAGACATCTCCCTCTACATTCTGGGCGCAGAGACCTCAGTGGAGAGCGCAGTGCTGCGCTTCTTTGACAGCCTCTTCCCTCTGGTGTACAGCCGGCTGATAAACCCCGGGATCACCGACCTGCCCGAGGACTACACGGAGTGCCTGCGGCTCACGAGGCAAGACATAAATCCCTTCGGACACTACTCCAAAAGCATGGCCGCGGGGCTGTCCAGGGCTCTCTGGGCCAGCAGGATGCTGAGCCGGGCGCTGCGGCTGGGCAGCGAGGTGCTGAACGCCACGGAGCAGGCGGCGCTGAGCAGGGAGTGCGGCCGGGCCCTGGTGAGGATGCAGTACTGCCCGCACTGCCAGGGCCTGACGCTCATCAGGCCCTGCGTGGGCTACTGCCTCAACGTCATGCGGGGCTGCCTGGCCAGCGTGGCGGAGCTGGACGTGCCCTGGAGGGAGTTCGTGGCCACGCTGGAGTACCTGGCGGAGGAGCTGGCGGCCTCGCACGACCTGGAGCTGGCTCTGTCGGGGATCTGGAGCTCCGTCAACGAGGCCGTCCTGCACGCGCAGCTGCACGGGCCGCAGCTCTCCGCCACGGTGAGTGCTCTGGGATTGTCTGCTACGCTCATCAATTCCCTCGTTCCGTGGGTAAACGTTTAAACAAGTTGGTGCTGTCTCTGCATCAGTTTTTAATCTTTCACTAGTGTGTCTGGGAAAACACAATAAAGACGCTCTCACACCTGCCAGGTTCAGCAGGAAGGAGGGGAAAGACTTTCTTTATTTACATATGTCACGTCAGAGCATGTCACTTCCTTCTCAATCCCACTGGAGAAGAAAGATGCTCATCAAAGTTCTCTTATCACAAAAGGAATGAAAAACAGAAAATACCGTTAAGTAAACATTGGCCATAATTTACATGAAACTGTGAGAAAGAAGCTGACTCCAAGGTTAAAAACAGAAGGTTTAAGCAAAAACCAGGGCAACACACTAGATCTGTGTTTTATAATCCGTGCAGCCTTTACAGACAATTATGAAGGGGTTCAGTAGAGTCTGAAAGTTTGAAATGAAAGGGGGGTTTGTTTCTTTAGAAGGAGCCCTGCGAAGCAGGGAGCTCTGCCTTGTCTGCACAGTTTTCTGAACAAGAATTTGGGGTCTTTGATACTGGGCATCAATCAAGTGTTACCCTGGCATGTAGTTGTAGCATGTGGGGACGTCCCACAGGATTTGGTATAAGGGGCTAGAAATGTGAGCTTTTAAATAAAGGCACAAGAATTGACTTTCACAGTTTTACAGTCCCTTTACAATTGTGTTGATTGAGACATCAGGAAGGTAGTCCAGGTCTGAGATAAGTACACCTATCATACAGAAGCTGGGAAAAGAGCGTGAAAAAATTCAAACTTATTTGGCAGCATTTACATAAGTAAAAGATAAAAATACACTGGAAGTGGAAATGGCTTTGTGAGTGGTGCAGGTGAAGGAGGAGAGAACTGTCACAGAAATAATGGCAGCACATGACTGGCATGTGTTCTCTCAAGGTGTTGAAGATTAGACTGGCAATTACTGGAGTGATTAACGATGCAGCTGGCTACATCTGTATGGAGTTAAAACAACTCTCAGTGGAATAAAAATGTAGCAGTGTGGCCTTAAGTAGGGTGTAAAGACTTATCTAAAAAAGGCAGATAGATCTGCCCGTCTCGAAAGTAAAGGAATTCTTGGAGAGAACAAATGAGGCGGAAATGCACAAATTTAAATATGTAATTTCTGTGTAGAACTTTGGTCTCCACGCTGTGTAAGAGAAGAAGTAGTCTAGAGGGTTCACAGAAACATAATTAACATGCACGTGCTTAGCTTAGAGGGGTAAAATCCATGATCCAGGTGAGTAGTGGATAATTATGGATGAACTCAACGAGTGTATTGCTTTTAGGTGATTTGGAAGTAGAAGTCTCTCTAAAGTGTCTTTCAGGCTCGGGATTCTCTTTCAAGATTATTCAAATAATTTTATTTGGGGCCTTCTTAGTTCCCTAGCAGTACCTTTAAACATTTTCCTTCTTCATTTGGAATAAGTTCAGAAAATGCCGTTGTGTTGGAAACTCCATTAATTGTTTTTTCCTGAAGTTAGCTTGCTCTCACTGGCAGAATCTCCGTGTGCAGAACAAGGTTGTGTGTTGTTCCAGGGGCTGCTCAGTGGGATGGAAAAGGATGTTTTCTGTTTGAAATAAAACCTGTGCCTCGGTGTGTGTTACCCTGATCCCTTCTGCTGTCTGCAGAGTGAGGTTACATTTGGAAGCTGGAGCATGTTTCACCATTTGAACAAGCGTTCATCTGATCCTGGTTTAAAATCTTCCTGATTAGTTACAGAGGATAACCATTATTGAGAAAATTGACCCTAATTAAGCCGTATTTTCTTCTCTGAAGAAGCAGAAAGGAGTTCAGTGCTCAGGCCCAGGATTTCTGGCTGGGGATGGCTTTGGGAACCCGGGCTGGGCTCTCAGTTACACTGGGGCCGTTTGGTTTGCACCCAGAGGTTTTGCTGCTGCTTTTGCTGACGGGATTCTTCTCTTTCCCCAGAAAAGACACCTTCTCTTTTCCTTTCCTGAGTGTTTGGAGACCTTTTTTTTGCTCCTGCAGTGTGCTCTGCAGCTTCTGCAAAAGTGGAAATGTTCAACTTGGGTACAGTTTCCATTACAAATGCAGTAATTGGTTTCATTCGATTATAATGGAAAACTCATCCAGGAAAGCAGAGCCCTCCTAGTAATCTTCATTTATCCCAAGGCAGCCTTAATTAATGCGCCTGCCCTTTTAGGAAACATTTTACATTTTTAATAGGCAATATGGCTAAAAATTAGGGTTCCTTTTTTCTCTTGTTGCCTGCCTGGATGATAGTGAATAATGGAAAGTTAGATTATGTTTTCTTTAAAATGGGGAAGGGGTGAAATAATAAACCAATAAAGCACTTAGGATGCTTTGCTCGAACGAGGCGCAGTCAATTGATATTAAATCTAAAAATAAAAATCCTATTTGTCTGAGGAGTGCATAACTTCAGGAGAGTGGCCTCTGCTGATCTTGTCCATTACAGCCAGGAGAATTGCCTGATCTGCTGGGCTGGCAGGTGGGAAAGGTCACCCTTGAGATATTGGGAGTCTCTCCTCGGATTCCTGGGGTTTGTGAGTGATGCTGGCTCACACCCAGCTTGCCTCACCTCATGCAGGCCAGCCCCGGCCTGCAGCCCCAAAAATCATCATCCCTGCTTCCCTCTGCTCCATCTGATTGTCCTTGCTCCTGCCCAGAGCCCCGGCTGCCTCGTGCTGCCAGCTTGGTTCACCCTGCCTTGTCACCTTCCTCTTGGTTTATTTCTTTGTTGTGTGTTCTGATGTTGTAATGGCTGAAAAAGCTTTAACTGAGAACGTAAAAAGCCACAGACCTGGTATTTTTAGGCTGGGTAACGGTTGGGCAAGAGCAAGGTCCAACGTACTGTGTTTTGTGATTTTAGGAGTAATAACAGCAAAAGCTGATAAAAGACTTGATAGGGATTATAAAACCGAGATATGATCAGAGATGAAGCATTGGGAGAAAGCAGAAGGATGTGCCTCAAGGCAGTTAATTTCCTGGAGACAAGCTGACCAATTAATGTGATAAAAGGGGTATAAAAAAGTGATACAAAAATAAACTTTGGGAAGAGGAGCAGAGAGAGGCAGGAGAAATACAGGGAGGGAGGGGTGGTTAAGATGCAGGACCCACGGAATTGCAGGAGCATCAGGGAGCACAGAAATGGGGATTGTGATCAAAATCAATGGCGACCTTTCTACAAGGCGTGAAGACAACGAGGAGAAGGATGGATAATATTGAGAAAAGATCCACTAAATGCCATTTGTATTTTAGAGGGACTGGTTTCAGGTTGCAATGAAAGAGACTCTCTGGTGCCTATTTTTGGCAGATCACCCGAGTGTTGTTTCTGGAAAGTTGGTGTGGCTCAGAGGAGATGTGAGTGATCCCTGATCCCACTCCAGCTACGGAGAGCAAAGCACAGACCTGGATGCTTGAAACAGTCCAGAAATCACTATATTTTTTTCTCTTTCCCCTATCCTCCACTCCTTATTAATATTTCCAGGAGTAAATGCCTTCTAGGGAGCTCTGCACCAGCCTCTGGGAAAGTGAGGATTCGCGTGTTGCCATGGCTCGCAAGCTCATGAGCTGTGGGCCTGCAATAAAGGCAACACGATTTCATTAGAGAGGATTAAAACTGTTTGATCTCCCAGAAAACGACTACAGGGGATAGTGCAGAGCAGGTTTTGCAAAGGAACAGGGATCGGAGGCACCAATAAACACTCCAGGTGAGCAGACAGGGGCTCTTAGCGTTGTAAAAAATGAGTTTTGGAAGCTGTCAGTGACTGCCAGTAACTCAGATGTAACACTCAGAGCTGCCAGGATGCTCAGGCCCTGTCCCAGCTTGGAAAATCAGGTATTCTGTAGTGTCTCCAGTTAGTGACATGTAAGACAACACTTGATGTCACAGATAACAAAATTTGTGCATCTTTCATCTGATGTCAGCAGGCTGCACTCAGACATGGAAATGGAAATGGAAAACCTGAACATTTTCCCCAGGTTCCTGCAAGTCCCCTCGATGAAGCTGTAACAGCTGAGGACCCCCTGACTCCCCACCTTCCCTCGGTGCAATCCAGAGCTGCTGTCCCTGTGCCAGGCGTGCAGTCCATGGCTGAACCACCCCGTGAGGCAGCCAGCACTCACAGCATCAAATATCTGACAGGAGAGAACACATCTCTGTGTTCTTTCACACACCGAATCCACTGACTGAGCTACTTAGGAGGGAGAAAAAAAATACCAAAGGAACTCAAAGTAAAGACAGAGGGATTAACACACATCTTCAGCTGGAGGTTGGAAAGGCAACGCCCCAAGCTGTTTGTAAAAGAACCTGCAGCACTGAGCTTGTGTGCAGCACCTAAAAGGTGAGCAGGGACATGAAACAAAATACCAGCAAGTTAACAGATTGGCCCCCAAACGCCTTATTGATAAAAATGGGACCTGAAGTTATTGATAGAAAAAAACAGTGCTAGAAGTTAGTTCATAGTTCGGTTTTTATATTCGAAGAAATGTAACATTGTTCAAGGTGTACTTTGGAAGGTTGGTGGCTTTTGGGGGGTTTTTGGTCGTTTTTCCCCCAATATCTAAACTATGCTAAATGCAAAAATCAATGAAAAGCTTTCTTAACTATCTCAAAAATGAAATGAATCTGGGAACATTTATTGTTTAAACTGGCCAATCCTCTGCTGGCAACCAAATGGTTAAAGGAAAAAATAAGGGGAAAAAAAGCCTTAAAAGACTCAGGAGAATTAGCTGTTGCTAAAACAATTTTATGGTCCTTTCCACTTCAGTGGAGGTAGTTTGTGTGGCTGGCTGGGATCTATTCAGGGCTGTCAAACACGGAGCACTCCCAGAGCCCCACGCCTCACAATGAATAACAAGCAGCCTCGCTGCCAATGTGCTCGAGCTGCATTTTTTACCAGGGTCTGCACCCCAACCCGGCAACACTCCAACCTCATTGTTGGGTGCCTTGTTAATTTATAAGACCAAAAATTAACCACAACAAACAGAAGTGCCAAAATTCTAAAGCAACGCAGCTACGAAATCCATCATTTTCAACAAACCACGATACGGGAAGTCGGGTTCCTAAAAAGAACCTGCACTTCTAATTCCTCTTTTGTAGTTTAAATTGATTTCGTAATAGAAAATAACACTCAATTTCAGCAGACAACTTCCACAATCTGGGGAGGCTTACAGTGAGTGCATAGAGTGAAAAAGAAAGAAGCAGAAACAATGGGTAAAGTGTACACAAGTCTCGTTGGAACACCAAGCACATCATCTGTCATCTCGGGTATCATCATTTCCATAAATATTATCCCAACCATTGATTGCCTTGCTCAGCGCTGTGCTTCAAGCAAAATCCTGGACTCCTACCATATTTACGTCCTTCATCTTTCAGCTCCAATAACGGTGAGACGCTGACACCAGGCTCGTGTTCCAGGGGAGATGGGGAGTGCTCAGTGACAGCCCTGGCTCTGGGAAATTCCAGCTGTGCTCTCCTGGCAGGTTTGTGATTCCAGCTCTGACAGGCCCTGTGTTCTGGGCTCTCCTCCTGCCCTGGGCACATCCTCCTCTTCTGCAGCACCCAGCTAAAGTCAAACAGGACACACACTTCACCATGAGGGTATCCTTTAGCATTTCCAGCTTTTTGGGGAAAACGAGCATCGTTCTCACCACATTCAACACAGCTTGTGGCTCTGGGGTTTACTTTTAATTATACTTGCTGCTAGAGTTCCCAGGATCTAATTCTCTAGGAACCTTAAGGTGGTGCTGAAAAATTCCAGAGCCTTGGTTTGTAAAACAAAGTGAAGCAAAGCAGCTGCTGGGAGAAAAAGTGGCCGTATCGTGCTGGTACACAGCCCTGAGAAAAACTAAAGTCCACAGCAGAACTCATGAGCTCGTTCTGACTAAATAAAAAAAGCTGCTGCACTTTCAGGGCTGAGTGGGAACAGACAGAGTGGGAAGGTGTGGAGAGCAGCAGTGGGATGGGTGTGCCAGGGTGGGCACAAGTGCCTGGGGGTGCCTGTGTGAGCCCTGGCAGCAGGGGACATCCCCGAGTGACAGAGTGACAGAGCCCTGCCGTGGCCAGGGACCCTGGCTTCCTCAGCCACGCACCTCTGAGGAGGTATTTAGAGTTAACATCAGTGGGGTATCCATGTTTTTAAGCCTAACGAAAACAACAGCGAAGTAATAAAATGTACAGCTCGGGGGTTTATCGCCTCTGAGTTGTTTTACCCAAATACTGGTATGGATAATAAAAAGTGAATTATTTTTTGGCAACACTCCTTAGGCCTCTTGCTCCAAAAGCCAGCTACTGTTTCCTGCCCTTATCATTACCCTGCTGTCCTTGCTCTCCACGTCTGGCCCCACAGCATACATCAGCACATGGGATGCAGAGGAAACACCCAAATTGGCACAATTTCATCTGGTTTGAGCCAGCACGCGGGCACATCTCCAGAAAACAGCCCCTCAACACCATTTCTGGCACCCCACAAACACACCCAGACACCTGACACACTTTCCACAAACACTCTGGCAGTGAGATGAGGCCAAACAAGAGTACCTTGATTGTAAACAGGAAAAATAACAGTGCTGTGATCCCTCTCAAAAACAGCAGCTTTTGTCAAAGGCAGAACCCCCAAGTCACCATCATTCCCAAAACCTTAATCACAGCAATTAACCACAAATGGTTAATGACAGGGAAAGCTGGTCTCAGGTCAAAAGCAGGTAAAAAGCTCCATCTCCCAGTTCCATTGATATCAGTGTTTAATGTAAGCCTTTTAGGTTTTACACAAAATCCAAGATTTAGGGAATGAAAAGCAGAACTTGAATGCTGCTCCACCGGGCAGAAAAGAGCTTTTTTACCTTGCTACAGATGAACGACTCATTAATAGTGTGGTTCAGCACTATCAGCAGCCAGGTGGGAGGTGAGATGGGCCTGGTGAGGGAATGCCTTGGGGATGAGGAGACACATCCCTGCAAATGAATCATCACTGCTGCAAAAGCAACTTCAGGCTGTGCAATTTATGTCAAATCAAATTCTTAGCTACGTGTTTAGTCCAACAACATGACAGCTGGGTAATACCCAGTAAATATTCTCAGAACTAACTCAGTTTTAATTACGTGGCGCTTCTTTATTCCTGCTCCACTTGATAATAACTTAGATTTTTGGAAATGTGTATTTCAATTTAACCTACTTCATTTTGACATAAATACCTAATTTCAAGCAGCTCCATCGCTGCAGATGAGATGATCCTTACCCCCAGGAAATCGGGCTACTCTGCTATCAAACACCTGCACTGTCATTACCCAACAGGGGCCAGAAAGCTCCTTGGATCCCCTTGGAGACCTGTTCAGGGCTGCAGGAGCTCTGATTCTCCAGAGGGCTGCTGTAGCAGATGGAAATAAGGCAAGTGCATTAAACAATTTAGGTGATTATTTCCAGAAATACTTCCACAGTACTCTAGTGTCAAAATGCTTTTAAGTCCAGCAGATTGCACGTGGCAAGACTCACAAAGCCAACGACAAGAATTAGGTGCTTACACTCCATGAAATTCAGTGGATTCCAGACATACAGCTCCACTGCTGCTTTTAAAAAACCCACCCATGACTGGCCATGAGATGAGGGCAGTATCTTAATGAGTACAAAGCCCCAGAGAAATACACCCCAAATTTAATGCAGGCTTATTTTTGCGTGTTTTACACCGCTGTGAAAGCCATGCTCTTGCCTTTCCCACAGAGATGGGTCATTGCTAGGGCTGTCCTTGGGGCAGGTCCCCTGCTTTCCAAAGGGTCTCCTCCTGCCCCGGGAGGCACAGAGGGTTTGAACCTGCTGCACATTGACACAGCCTGGGTTCATGAGAACCAGAAGCACAAGGGCTGCAGGAAGTGCTGCTAAATCAGACAGGGCTGCTTGGAGATCTCTAACAGAAACCTCATCACAGCTGAGGCCTCCTCCAGTTGCTGTTTTCACAGAGGGGCTTCCTGCTAAGTGCTTAGAAAAAGCAAAATGTCATTTAAAACAACATTTCTAGTGCAAATATTGCACAAACGTAACTTTCCTTGTCCATTTTTGCAGTTGTTTTCTGCACTCTAACAACGAGGAATTGAATAAGCTGCTTTAACCTCTGCTAAGTACAGTTTTTATACTCACTGACAGCTGGTGTTGATCATTTGGATTGGAAAAGTTGCAGGAAGGAAGCACCTGAGTTCAGCTCTGAGTGTTCTCCAAAGTCTCCAGGAGTGTTTTATGGTACCATTCAGTGTCATTAATCAAGTAGTTCATTACTGGCTGGCAGAAACTCTTTGTTGCTGTGAACTCAGTCAGCACAAAGTTATTCTGTTCGTAGTGCTGCTGCTTCCTTTTCAAATTTGTAAGGTTACTGTGCATCAATCTCCTGCTGCTGCAAATTTGGCACTCTTTCCTCTAAGCTTTTCTTGCCCTAAAGGTGACCGTTCCACAAATCTTGGGCCTTTCATTGTTCAGGGTTGTTTTTTTTTTCCTGCTTTCCTAATAATTTAAGACACCTGAGTTATTTTCTGTAAGCCTTCCAGACACTGTTGAATTTTTACCAGAAAATTTACAGTAAGCTTTTTATATTTGTTTTCCCCAAAGGCCCCTGCCCTGTAAGTTCTGGCTCAAGGCCCCTGCAGTAGCACAGGCATTCCAGAATACCTCGTAGATGTTCTTTCACAGGCAGGTGCCCCCTTCTATCCTTAAACTGAATCTAGCAAATATCTATATATAGTTTGCTTGCTCAGTCCAGAGGTACTGGGTGCTGCTTCTCAGCAGTGCTGGTCTGTTTTGGTTAAATCCAACATTTAAACCCACGGGTAGGAGGAGATTGATCAAGCAGGCACCAGGACCCAGGCGGGAGGGGAGAGAGGCACACACAGAGAGCTGGGGCAGTGATTGCAGGTAACAGAGGGGAATGACACTGTTCATAGTTACAGTGAGACAGGCAGTGGTTCTGAGAGAATCCTCTCAGTGTGGAAAGAAAAAAGAAAGAGAAAAAGGCCTAACCGAGGAGGAGGAGATGTAGAGGAATATCTCTTGCTTTGTTTTTTGAAGCTGATTATCTTTGGGTATAAAACTTTAGGGTTATTTTAGGGTCGTTTCTCACCAACACATTGGTCATGATTAGAAAAATAATCTCTCTTTTTGAGTGATTTGAGGGGTTTTGCGCAAGCCTTTGCTTCTGAGGTTCTTTTCCAAGTGCTCCCTTGTTTCCTTTTTCTTTCATCTTAGAGTTTTGGATTTTTAAAATATACAGAGAACAATTATACACCGAAAGCATGAACGATCCAATGCCGTGCTACTTGTACTTGGCATTATTTAATTTACCTTTTCATCTACATGCTGTCTGTTCTTTCACAGACTGAAAGGGAGACCCTCCTTTCCCCTAATCCCTGTGCTGCTTTGCTTGTCCCTTGCAGAGACAGGGACTAATGAAGTGAGCATATTTACAGCTGCCTGTGCAGCACCAAGTGCCTTCTGGCAATCAGGCCGCTGTGCTTGAGGTTAACCCCCAGCCCTCTCTGAGCTCCGTCCTGAAAAATAAACAAAACTCTGGGAAAAGAGGTTTCCTTGGCAGGAGGGCTGAGATACGAAAACACAGGGCTCAGTTCTGCAGGAACCCCAGCGCTCTGGCCCCAGTCCCACAAAGCACTTAAGCACAAACTTCGTTTTCAGGCGAGTAGCAGGGTGAGTGACAGCTCCAAAGGCTGAACTCCCAATCCCCGACCTCGGGCTGCTCCCCCAGGCCCAGGTGGGGTGGCAGCTCCCAGGTGATGGCACTGGGGTTTTTGGGAATGGGCACCTGTGGATACAGAATTGCTGCTTTTCTATCCCATGAGAGCGTTTTCTTTCTCCCAGAGGCCATCAGTGGAGTTTGTGAGCTGTGAGCTCCTGTAACCTTGCTAAGAGTTGTTTATAGTCCAGCAGAAAAGTACTTAGACAGCTGATGTTGTGGGTCTTCAGTTTTTGGACCCTGGTATAAATTGGTGTTAGAGCATGAGATGGCATCTCCTTTATTTTTGCGTTGATGAGCATTCACAAAGTGGAGGTGACAAAGTTAAGGCCACACGTTCCTGTGCTCTGCAAAAAGTCCTCATTGGCTTTCCACAAAACCATGAAACTTTCTTATTTTGAACCAGCGTGGAGGTGAATTACCCAAAAGGCACCAAGGCTTCAAAAGTATATTTAGATTTTTTTTTTTTTTTTGAGGTGGCCGCTGATGGCGAAAGTTGTAGAGAAAACCAGTGAACAAAAGGTTGGTTCTGACTCGATGGACACGGCTGGCATTGCAAGCAGCCTCCCCTCCCACCCCGCATAGCAATGAGCCTGGGGAGAAAGGGCAGACTGCAGGGGATTAGCCCTGCACAAATCAATGCTTTGAACAGGCCCCCAAGATTATACCTCTGAGGAGAAGCACCTCTCTTATGCCACGTGCAGCTCCTGGAAACTCTCACATCTTTTTGAGTGAAAGTAACAACCTTCTCCTCCTTTAGTGAGATACCCATTTTCTGTCAGGAACAGGCCCATTAATTGTGAGTTACTTAGGGACCTAATACTCCTTGGAGGGAAAAACCACTGAGATTTGCATGGTAGAATATTCCCTTTTTATTGCTGTGCTTTTTCAGTGCCCGAGTTTCTTCAGCTTCCCAGCCCTAGTATCTAGCACACTTTTATATTTCAGCTCATTTGCTTGTTATGAGTGTGCACTTTGTGTTCTTTTGACACAAAGTATGGAGTTCCAGTGCCATCCACATTCCAAATCATGGACTGGGAATATCCAAATCCAGGCTGCCACGGTGAATTGTTCGCTACTCCAGTGTAAACACAGAAGCTCTGTAAATATACTGAACATGGGCAAGGTCGTATTCACAGAGTTTACTAAAAGCGTAGATGTAAAGAATTTGGTTAAATGAAATCATTTTGTTCTGTTTCAGGAGTGTAGCATGTGGGCTGTGTTGGGGTTTGGTTTTGATTTTTTTCCCCAGAATGCATGGAAATCTTCTATTGCCTCCATTTGATGGCATTTCAGATTCATGGATCAACTCTAAAAATGATCTTCTGGTGTTTAGATATGGTTAATATTGCCTCATTTTGGCAATGGTTATGGGCCTTCAGATTCCAGGCTGAAGAAAACATCTTTCTTTTCACTCTGGGGTGTTTTCTGAGACATGCAAATGCTGCGAGGAGATTAAAACAGAGTGAGAAAGGTGTTCATAGGAATGGCTTCTCTAGGACGTGGGTTAATTTTTAAGATATCCAGATTTTAAAGGTAAATGAATATGGGACAGAAAACTGCTTTTTCACCACTGTGAAATTACTGCTCAAGTTTTTGCTGTCGTCCTACCAAGCACAAAGGAAACAATGCATATACATTTATAATTTTATCAACAAAACCATGGCAAGTCTGAAAACTGATTGAATTCACAGCCCTGCAGGATGGTCTGTGTTTTGTATCCCTCTTGGAATTCCACAGAATCTTGTAGGTTTGGGAATAGGGGTTCAGATTTCCAAGGAAATGGTATTTCAAAGTTTATTTGATTAGGGCATTTCCCCTGTGACACGGGTATCTTTTGCTTGGTAATTCAGTCACAAGTGGAAGGGAATTCTATACCTCCTGTGAATTTTGCCCTCTGGCCTGCTGTGCTGGAGTAAGGCTTTTTCATATGGATCAGCAATAGAAGTCATTTCTTCTCCTGTGTTGTTCCCCTGTTTCTCAAGCAGAAAAAAATACCTTTTTTTTTTTTTTAATGGAACAAATCCTTTTTGTACAGGAAAATTCCACTTGGGAATCCATCTTGTTTTGTTACTCACATTAACTCTTAGGAAAATTAACTGGCCGTCTCTCTTTTTTCCATATGATTATTTGGCTCTGAGGGTTGCCATCAGAGCAGGGGGGGAATTTCATGAACCTTGATGGTGCCTGTGTTTCTCTCAGGCCCCGTTGCACACAGAATTGCAGCTACCAGAGTGAATAAATTTATTTGGTGGTGTAATCCTCCACCAGTGGAAGCAGCAGTGGTTCTGAGGTGTCGGGCAAACATCTATAAAATTAGTTTTGCTGAAGTGAATGCCAGCAGTAGCTGCTGTACTTTGCTTCATGCTGGAGTTGAATATACAGAATGCCAGTGAAGTTTTTAAAGTCTAAAAGAAAATACCCAAAAGCAGCACATGTTCGGATGAGGAATTTGGTCATGCATGTTTTCCAGCAGCTGTTTTTATTTTAGGTTTAATTTAAAATACATTCAGCTTAATTCCATGTTCAGAATCATCAAAGCCTACCAAAAATCCTCAGATTTTGTTTCACAGAGATCATTATCAAGTTCTGAGCAATTGTATGTTTATTACTTTCATATTTTGCATTTCTGGGGTTTCGTATACTACCCAAGGGCATGGTCTAACTCAAAGAATAACAGGAATCAGCATGCTTTTGCATTACCCTTTTCCATTATTGCAGGCATTCTATATTAAGACCTATTTTAGTAACAAGCAGTTTTACTTTTTAACCTCCCATGCGTTTTATTAGGTTGCTGAGATTTTAAATTTTTTTATTTTTTAATGGTTATGCAAAGAAGGGGACTTCGGTTGGTTCCCATTCATGTTTCTGAAGAGTTTTGTGATACTACAGTTGTGTACACGGATCTTTTCAGCAGCAGGAAGGGTCACAGACTCAGTGAGAGGAGCCCTTTGTGTCTGGTTCTTGTTCTCCATCGTTGTTCAGTCCTCTTCCTCCGTCTGAGTTTTGTCATTTCAGTTCTTACCTACACCAGAAGAAAGTGGGGCTGACAATTCCCAGCAGTTTTTGCTTAGGGACACCAATAGCAGCCAGCGTTTGCTGGTGTTTGGTAAACTGGCCCAAGGGTTGAGTCAGCTGCTTGCTGTAGTCCAGTTGTTATTCCATTTATCCCACATGCATTTTGAGTAGTGAAAGTGGTCGTGTTCACAGGGCCCTCAAGGTGCTTTCTGCATATTTTAATAACCAGTTCCAATTAGCACAAAACCAGGCCAAGCTGGGCCCCAAGTGTGCAAGATTTTACTGGTAAGTGTTTGCTTATATCTAATCACGTTGCCTTGCGAAGGTCTAAAACTGAAAATGAAATTGTGACTGTGGCAGATTATGTGGTAATTAATTGACCCCAAGTATGTATGTATTCCCCAGCTTTAATTTTTTCCTGCAACCAGATGATGACTTTTATTCTCGCTGGTCTAGCCATGCTCTTGCTTCAAGAACTTGCTCCCGGACAAGACCTTCAGTTCTATCCCAGGAGATGCTGAAAGTTGAACTTTTGGCTCATCTATTGGCTACATTTGGGAGAATGCACCCCAGGATCTGCAAGATCTAAGCCTTGCTGGATACTTTAAAGTAATTTTTGTAGTTGTGCTGCTTAAATGAGGAGAGCAGAGGATGAAAGCTGAGTGAACTGTGAGGATGGGATAACTGCAATAGGCATCTCCGAATGACCATTTTTTGCAATAGGCATCTCCAAATGACCATTGGGTTGGATGTGCCACTGAGGATGCTGCAAAGAGGGCGAGGCTGGGGCTCTGCAGAGCTGTCAGCTCGCAGGGAAATCCCTGCAGGAGTTGCAGCTCCTGCTGGGGCTGTGTGAGCTGAGCAGGGGCAGCGATGGGAGCAGCGTGAGCTGAGCTGCAGGGCAGCCCGGGCTCTGGGGCTGCTCTGAATGTGTCCCGGGCAGGGCCTGCTGCCATCTGACCCCTCAGTGGCTGCACAGAGATGAACACTGAATCACTTTTTCCTTTTTGTGTCTTTCACGTTGTTGTGGGCCAGCTTTTTGAGGGGCGGTGTCTCTTGGCACGTGTATTGGAAGGACCAGTGGCTTAATTTAGCATCAGTTTGAGCCAGCAGTGCTTTCTTCTGGCTGGAGAAAAGAAAGGGAATTAAACTCTTTTCTGCTGCACTGAGGGAAGTAAAGGAACAGATATTATTGATGAAAAATGCCGTGTGTGTTTTGAAAAGCGGGCGAGCACAGACCGTGCAGCCGAAATCAAGTGCTCCAGTTCCTATTTTGCACAAGTGAGGAGTGAATGAAACGAGTTTGCATATTCAGGGCAGTTTAATTACAGCCTCAAACAATAGGCTGGGCTGCCGTGGTGGCTGCCAGCTAAGCCGGGCTGCTGGGTGGTCCTGGGCATGGGGTGGGTGCCTCACGCCCGGATTTCTGCACGCCTGGGTCTGCAGGGACCCGCCGGAGGTTTGGGACACCACGCTCCTGGGATCTGCAGCTCAAACCCCCAGGTTAGAGACAGGCAAGGATCTGGGCGTGCAGGCAGCTTGCCAAAGCTGTGGAACTCAGAATGTGGTTTAATTGTCCGAGAAGTGAATTGGTTTTCAGGAGCTGGTCGGTTCCGAGCCTGCCTACGTGGGTTTTTTTCTCAGATTTGTTAATCTCTCTGCCTCAGCCTCCTTGTCTGAGAAATGGGGACAAAAATACAAAGTTCCTGCCTGCTGCGAGGTGGCTGTAAGATGGCAAGGGTGCAGTGGTGATAAATGCCACTCAGGACTGGAGAGCAAAGTGGTCTCATGGAGCATGGAACTGTCCTGGGAATGCTACACTGTGGTGTTTGCTTGGCAGGCAGGTTTTGGCAGGGAACTTTGGCTGTGCTTTTAGGTAGTATTTAGTTTAATTTTTTTAATTGTTGTTCGTGAGCTGTCTGAGTTGAACTAAGTTATTTTCCCTTCTGAAACTCAGATTTCTTTTTCTGCTCCTCTGAAGCACTTAGAACGGGTGTTGAGCAGTAGCTGTTTGACCACACCGCGTTCCCGTCGGCGCTGGGACTTCTCTTGCCTCCAGTTTTCCTCTGGTGTTTGACCCTCGGTGGTGGCTGAGGCAGGCAGTGTGCTGAGAGCAAGGGAAGCCCCGAGGGCCTCTGGAGGTGGGAAACAAAAGCACCGAGTTTAATCCCAGCCAGTGACACCGGGTGGTTTCTTAAACCGCGGGAGATGAGGTGATGCAAGGATGTGTCCGACCCTGAGGGACTGAGAACGTGCTCCTGGTGAACGTACAAGTCTGGGAACTCAAACCTGATTTCCCCCTGATTCAGGGTTTCTTGCTTCCCTCACTTCACTTCAAACTTGGCCGCTGGAACCTGAGTTGGAGCGAGCTCCAGTTCTGCTTTGGGGAGTGTTTGTGGCACCTGTGGGGCGCAGCAGTGCCGGGGTCGGGGCTGAGGGTGGAATTGTCAGAGGTGTCCTACAGGGCTGGGGTGGGTGGGGACAAACTGGGGCACAGAAACCTGCAGGCAAATGTGTCAGTGTTTTCATAATAACTCAAAGCCCCATCACTGGAAAAACCGTGTATTTTAAAACACTAATCTTCCCGCTACAAAATCAGAGAAAATGACTGTTCTGAATTAGGGAAAAGGTCTCCTGCTTTAGAGAGATAAGATTCTCTTGGTATCCAGAAGGGCATGACATTTTCCCCATGTTTGATTATATCAAATATATTAAATATGACCTCAATGTTTAAGGTCACTCGAGCTGTAAGAGTTCAGAAAGATTCTGGATGAGAATTTTTCGATTTATTTTGTTAAGCCTCTGTAATAATTGTAAACAGTCATTCTTTTAAATAACAAATAGTAAGAGGTCAGAAAATGTGTATATACATGATTCTGTATTTCATTACCAAGAAAAGTTCACAGCAGAAAAAATGTAGCTATGGCTGGAAAAACAGATATTCAAGAGGAATTGTCGGTGTATAAGGAAAAAGCTTTAATATGAATAAAAATGTCAGAACTGTGAAACATGATTGATAATTCGGAAGATAACGAGTAGGAGGCATACCAATTTTCAGCTGTGGATGTTCACTGTTAGGAGTCAGACTTGCTGCCATGCCATGGCAGAGACAAGCAGAGTGACCTTAGGGCCTTACCATGAACGATTTTCTGTCAGTTTGTAATTTAAGATTGGCAGACTTATTTTAAGTTGAAAAATCAAAGAAATGGGGTCAGTCATTCTCTGTGTCGATTCCTGTTTATTCCTTGAAATTAGGATTAGAGCTTTAAAATTCCAGTCACCATTTCCAGGAGCCCTGTTTTCCCTGTGGGTGCTGAGGATTGATTCCTGACCTCTGGGTTAAACTGATGGTGCAGTTGGATGGGAGGGAAGCTCTGTGTCCCTCACTGCTGTTAACACACAGGGAACTTGCAGCAGTTCCAGAAAACACCTTTTTGGGTTTTTTTATGGCACGCCTTGTGCTTTTCAATTTACACAACATTATCTTACTTTTCATAGAAGTCCTGTCTGGAAGTTCAAATGGTTTTTGTACACGATTTATCCTCATTTGTGCCATCAGCTTTGTGACTGCTCAAATTAGCCAGTAAAATTCAGGCTTTTCTGGTGTTTTATTTTGCAGAAAAATACACGCACAAATAGAAATTTGGTTTGCCAGTGCTTGGTCAGTCCCTGCTCCAGCCTGCTGGCCAGCGGGCTGTGTTCCAAGCAGCCCCTGATGAATCCTCCCTGGTGTTCTTTGCCCTGCCTCGTAATCTGGTCCTTCTTCTGCCAGCAGTTGTTTCCAGCTCCTTGAAGGAAGAATCCTGTCCATCCTTCCTTCCCCTCACCCAGACAGTGTCTGGTGCACTGAACACTGCACAGAGCAGGTGGAGCTAACAATTGTGGGACTAACAATTGTGGGGCTGCAAATCCCTCTCTGCATTCACCCCCGTCTCTCTCTCCTCCCTTCCTCACAGGTGGATAAGGTTTGTGGGCAGCCCAGGCAGCAGGAGGGGAACCTGTCCTCGGCCAGTGCTGTGCCAGTGAAGGAGGTGACCGAGACCCAGGCGTTCCCCGTGGCTCACACCAGCCTGAGCAGCAGGAGAAGGTAACCCCAAGCCTGACACCAAGGCGTTCATTGTTTCCAGAATTTCAGTGAAAATGGTGGAAGCTTTCCCTCGGCAAAGTCGGAGGAAACTGATTGTCACAGTTGGGTCTGAAGTGTTTAAAGTGTAACTGCCCAGGTCTGTGAGCTTATCCAGGGGCTGAGGTGGGAAGGAGGAAAGGGTGGGAAGGGAAGATTCGTTGCCCTGACACCAGGTCAGTCCCTGATCCCACTGGACTGGGGAGGAGTGATCAGATCCTTTGGGATCTCCGTGATTTGATACAAAACGGAGAAAGAGCTGAAGGAGTTTTTTAGGTTTGTTGTGTCCACCTTGGCTCCTGTTCTTCAGCTGTGCCCCACCTGAGACACCTAGAGCTGAGTTACTGCCCCTGGTAGGGGCACAGGAGTTTCCCTGCTCCCAGATCTGCGGAGTTTTCCTGTCTCTTTACCCCGTGCAGCTCCTGAGCTGGCTCTGCTCATTCCCAGTGGAGGGGAAGGGATGTTTGTGCAACCCCACTCACGGTACTCGAGTGGCTGGCAGAGCAAGCTGCCCATGCAGTCCCCGTGCCTGTTTCTGGCTGTGCTCAGGAGCAGCTCTGGGGGTCTGAGACAAGTCTGGAGTGACTCCACGTGTGCTGGGCTCACACCTCTGTGCAAAACCAGCCCCCAAACTGCCCGGGCAGCCCGTGTGCCCCTCTGTCTGCTGGGTAAGGGGGTGACACACAGCACAGTTCACACTTCATAGCCTGGGTTCTGGAGTTTCAGTTGTGAAGATGAGATTTTTGTCCATTCCTGTTTTAATTCTCAGCTTGCATGAATGGAGCAAACACTGCTTTAAAAGATAAAAGTAGTAACGACAAGCAAAGTTTTTTGAGTGATGGTGATAATCTTATCCTTTTGTAGTTTAAAATAAAAGCATAACAGTTTGTGCTAGTGCTTGGAGTTAATCAATTTCTACCGTGCAAATCAGAAAAAGAGAGCATTAAAGAAAATAAATGAATACATTCAGCAGTAAATATCCAAAGAACAGTTGTAGTACAATTATTGAAACAGGTTTTTAACAGCACAGAGCCCTGGGGCATCTTCTGTGTAACTCCCTGACTTGGCTGGGGCTGAACACTGGCAGCCCAAAAGCCAGAGCTGCCAACCTGTCAACAGGTGACCTCTTAAACAGATGCAGATTTGTGTCTTTCTTGGCATGGCAGCCATTCTTCCTCACCTGAGCATCTACTTCCTCCCCTTCCTAACCATCTAGAATTATTTGGACGCTGACCTTTTAAAATGTAAGGCTTGTAGATGGAAAAGAAAATAAACGAATGCATTGTAAATTAGACAGTTTGCCAGAGCTGGTCTGCACCCTGAAAATTAATTTATCAAAAAAATCTGAACTAAGTCCCTGCTTATATAATTAGCATGAAAAATTGCTGAATTACAGTGTTGATAGGTACTGCGGAGAGCCTGAGCACCAAAAATGAATGATGGAAATATGCCATAAATAGTAAGAAGTGGAAAATTTGAAGCTATTCTCCACAACTTCCTATAAAACACATGGCCTGGAGCTTGTACTTCTGCTTCTTGGGAACAGTTGTGAAACCATACAGTGAAAGGCACAGGGATTGGCTGCATCCCTGCCTTGTTCATTCTCCATCATTTCAGCACATATGATAGCAATAAAAAGCAATTTAAGATAATAAAAATCTGTAATACGTGGGGTGAAATACTTTCTGCAGTGGGCTGTGTAAAATGCACTTAGAGGGGCAGATAGCTGCTGCAGGGGAGCAGATTATGGGGGTAATTATGTCAGTCTTTTGTGGTGTGAGAAATGCAGAGCAGTAATGTCAGCTCAGGTGCAAGGTCCTGCTGGCCCTACTGAGTCTGTGTCTTGGTCTGGGGAGCAGACATCCTTCCAAATTTAATTTGGGGAGTGCAGAATGTGACTTCAGCCTCTTGGAGTAGGGAGAGAAGAAGGGACAGAATGAGCCAACACTCTGCAAGCAAACAGAGAAGCTGTGGCTCACTCCTTTAGTGTGTCAGAGCATTCCTGAGCTCAAAGGGAAGAACCTCTCTGGCTGGCCCATCTGGAGGAGGCACCACAGGCAGGTGGGCTCTCCTCTCCTGGGCACAGCCTGCTCAGAGGTGCCCCGAAAGCCCCGGTGCCAGATGGGGATGGATATTGGCTCCAGAGAACTGAGTCTCTGCTAGGCCACCTAAAAAACCAGGCTCCTTTTCCGAGGAGTTTGAGAACCTCTGGTTTCAGGTGCTGCTCAGAGGGGGTTTGGATGGTGTCCCTTGGCCTGGCAGGGCTCTGCAGGGGGAGGTTTTTGGGGTCTGGCTGGACCCAGCCCCCCTCACCCCTCTCTCTGCACAGCCAGCTCTGCTCACAGCAGCTGGATCCTCTTCTGCAGTGGTGGAACCCCTTTCTTCTCCTCTTCTCTCGTGGGTTCCTGGGAGATTTCCCATCTCTCTTTATTTGACTCTGCGTTCCATTCCTGCATATTTTTTGTTATGCATCACTTAAGAGTCAGGGACAATGGTGAAAGGAGCTGAAACTTGAATAAATGCTGCAAGAAACCATTTCCTATGATTAAACTGGAAAGCATAAAATTGATTATTAATTTTTTTTTTACCATTACGCAACCTTAGTCAGGGATTAACTGAAACTGGCAGCATTGCTGCTGTAGTCGTTTTTTAATGGGGAGGTTACTCTAACTTGTAATAGAGATGACAAGAAAATTGAAACCATCTGATGGTCCCGGGAGTGGAAATGGCACGTACAGAATCTCAGGAAATAGGAATGTGACTGCTGAGTGCAGCACAAGGAGCTGTTCTGGCCAGGCTCTGCTCTCCTGGCAAAGTTGAATACCTGCCCTTTAGCATCCCTGGAACATTTCAAACCACTGAACACAGACTGGTTACAGAGCTGCAGATAAAATACGTTTAACAAAGAACTGCAGCGTATTAGGTCCCTAACTGGAGTAAGAAGGCTGTGAAATTCTATTTTGTTGGGATTTCTTTATTATGCTGTGAGTTTACAGATGTTTTATACATCTTAAAATTAACAATTCAGGGATTCCCTTGGGAGTGTTTGAAGTCAGTGGTATCTATTTCATTTAAAATAAACTGTCTCTTGGGTCAGACATCACACGATTTTATTAAAATTTGGGTAATAAAGCACTAGTACAGAACAGATTTCCACAGTTCTTCCTCTAATACAGCCTCACAGTCTGCATCTCCCGTTTTGCCAAGTGTTTTTGCAGTGGTGCAGTCCCAAACCAGCAAAAAATATATATATTTTTATATTTATTTATATTATTTATAAACAGGCAGTAAATTGCCTGTATTTATATTATTTATTAGCAGGCAGTAAATTGCTCATGGTACCAGAACACGAATGCTCCTTGAGTGTATCCCCTCTGCCATGGTTCTCATTCTAAACTTTGCCATTGTTTTCTTGTACAGCTTCATGCGTTTCCAGTCCTTCCATTTGGGATCACTTACAGTTCATTTAATCACCACTGAATTTATTTTCAGCTTTCTGCTCTGTGCGCTGTGTTTGTGGTTCTGCCCTGATTTGAAAATGATTGGGACAAACAATCTCAGTTGTGCTTCTTTCCAGTGTTGAATTGACATTTTTGATTGCATGTATACTTTGCAAAAATCTCACGATTATTTTCCTCCTTATTTATTTTCTTATATTGTCCTATGCATGTGCTTGATGACCTTTCTTTCAAATAATTTTTACTTTTCTCTTTTGTTTCTCATTTCTTTTCCTCATTTGCCTGAATTCCTGCCTCTCCCCCACTCCCCAACCTCTCCTGGTTGATGCTTGTTCTCCCCGGCCTGTCCAGTTCTCTGCCTCTGAAAGCTTCAAAGAATGACAAATCAAGAAGTTTGAAAAAAATCTCTCGGTAAGAACGCCAGCAAGGTGACATCCTTTGTTGTCTTTGCACCCAGCTCACCTCCAGCCCTAATCTAGGGGCTGGCATCCTTCTGATTGCTGCTTTTCCACTGTGGGGCACGGGGAAACTCTGCATTTTCTACCCTGGTGTGTTTAGTTTCATAGTGATGTAAAGTAAATATTTTCACTCAGTGAGATGTGGAGTTGGACACAGAATTCTGCATTTGCCAAGATCCTGCTTTGAAATGTCAGAGCCCCACTCTGCTGAGAATGCAAAGGGGTTTAAACCTCTAGGGGTGAGCTGAGCAAGGCAAGCTTTAGACTCTTAAAAGGGTGCTGGTGTGCTCCTTCAAAGAAGATTGATTTAGAGCCTGCAAAGTCTTTGGCATCTGTGTTTCCTTCTGGAACTGATCCTCTTAGGCTGCTCTGCCAGGCAGCCTTCTGCCTGGGCCTGGCTTTGCCCTGTGAATACTCACATTTGTAAGTTGGTACTCAAGAGGTAGAAATGCTGATTACCTCCTTGTAAGCCCCCAGATTCCTGCTTTTTTCTTTGCTTTAAATACCAGCTTTCCTGCTCTGAGCTGGTTTCTTAGGACCATGTGGTGGCTGGTTTATCTAGAGCAGGATTTCATCCCAGAAGGTGAACGGGCTGGGTGAACACTTCTGAGACAGTGAAAGAGCTGTGGGGAGAGAGGATCCCTGATCCCTGCCTCAGCCTCGCAGTGGGCTCGGGTGCTGTTCCAGGCCCTTGTTGCTCCTGAGGAGTGACAAATCCTGCCTGGTCCTGGGCTGAGCTCCGTGCAGCTCCCAGGCACCTCTGCCCTGCCGTGTCCCCTGCCAGCCTGCCAGGCTGGAACTGGGAGCCTGGGCGAGTCCTCTGGGCTCCCCAGTGGAGCCTGGGACAGGCGCAGGGCTCAGGGGCAGCTCTGGCTCACTCTGGGGCCTGGATCTTGTTCTCCATATCTGTAATGTGCCAAACAGGAGCTTCTAAAGCTGTGGAGAAGGGTCATTTCTCACGCTGAAGTACTTGCAGTTGTATGCTGAACAAACAGTTGTTTTGTTAGTTTGTTTTCATGGCTGCCTCAGCCAGGTATGTGTGAGAGGTATAATCAGATTTTAAAAGAGGCAGCAGTTTGCCCTCAAGGCACTTTGCCATACCCAGTCATCAGAAAGACACTGTCTGTACTGGCCATGCCTTTTAGGAGGCTGTTTTCTCAATGTTTTTTAATGTGTTTGTAAAGAATAGGTGCAGCCTTTTTTCAAATTTTGTGAGATATGTGTTAACACAATGTGTCAAAATCACCCTTTATGTGTGAAATTACCTGTATTGACACGGGACTAAGTAAAATGGGATGATTTATAAGGAGTAGAAATGCACTAGAAATGACTCAGATTACTTATTTTCCTGAGTCTTGCTCTGGTGGAGGGTTGGGCTGGCAGGGGGTTCGCCTGCTGAGTTCTGTGTTGTGTTGTTAAATGTGTTCTTCCCACGTTCCAGGGAGTTCATCAATTACATGAGGCGCTCCCGGACCTTCTATGCCTCCCTAGCAGAAAGGCTTTGTGATGGAGACCTGGTGATGAGAGACAGCTCGACCTGCTGGAATGGAGAGGATGTTGTAGAAAGGTAAAGTTGCCAGTAAAAGTTTGCTGTAGTGGTGAGGAAGATGTCTTCACATCCTTCTGGGGCATTTTCCAGCTTGCTTATGCTAGAAAATGCAAAATAAGGGGAGAGAAGTTGGAAAAATGCTGCTAGAAATGTTTGGCCTCTGCAGTTACTTCATGATTTTTCTTTTTACATTGTTTGCCTTTTCTCCCCCTAAAGTCTGGTGTGTTTATTAACCACAATTTTGGAGTCTCTATTTCCATTCAGGGAAGTTGCCTCACATTAGCAGGCCCACTCAAGAGCGACCCACAAGACCTGAAGAGAAAGACCCACTCAGAATTACCATTTGTGTTTAATTACTGCCATGTTTAATCTGTGATGTTTTGCAAACCTCGTGGAGCAGTGCTTTCAGAGAGTCAGTAACATAAAGAGGATGGTGATGTTTTCACAGATATTCCCCAGCAACAGAAGCAGTTATCAGACATGAGTTAGTTGGTGGAGTTTAATGAATTTTTCATTCTAGCAGGGGCATTGGAGCTAGATGTTCTTGGAGCTGGATGTTCTTGGAGCTAGATGTTCTTGGAGCTAGGTGTTCTTGGAGCTAGGTGTTCTTGGAGGTAGATGTTCTTGGAGCTAGGTGTTCCTGGAGCTAGGTGTTCTTGGAGCTAGGTGTTCTTGGAGCTGGATGTTCTTGGAGCTAGATGTTCTTGGAGCTAGGTGTTCTTGGAGCTGGATGTTCTTGGAGCTAGATGTTCTTGGAGCTGGATGTTCTTGGAGCTGGATGTTCTTGGAGCTAGATGTTCTTGGAGCTAGGTGTTCTTGGAGCTAGATGTTCTTGGAGCTAGGTGTTCTTGGAGCTAGGTGTTCTTGGAGCTAGGTGTTCTTGGAGCTAGGTGTTCTTGGAGCTAGGTGTTCTTCAAGGTTCCTTGTGGCCCCGTTCTGTGACTGTATGCTGGAGTGAGCTGTTGTGAGGTGAATTGGTCAGGACTTAGAGCTTTCCTGGTCTCTTCTGTTCATTCTCATCCAGTGTCTGTGGCTTCCTGGGGTTCAGCCGTGCCCCAGGCAGGGCAGAGGGAAGGCACCACTGCCCCCTCACTGGGTCAGCACCACCCTCTCCACTTCCACCCTTTCCACGCTGAGTCCTTGGCAAATATTCCTGTGTGATGCTGTGTTGCCTTAAATCAGGTTATTTTTTTCTGTTGATCCTCCCTGGTGTAAAAAAAATGAATATAAGAAGTGTGGATGTGGTGCTTTGGGACGTGGTTCAGATTAATGGTTCTTCTTGATGATCTTCGGGGTCTTTTCCAACCTAAATATTTCCCTGATTCTCTGGGTTTGGCTTTTGGGTGGAATGTCTGATGCACAGCTCTGGGTCATGAGCTGCTGGTGAGACACCAGAGGAGCCAGAGCAGGCACCAGGCTGGGGCAGGGCTGAGCTCACCCTCTCCATTTCCTCCAGTTTCTCCTGAGCTCAGGAAATGTGGGAATCGGGAATTTCGGGGAGGGGGCCGAGCAGAACAAGAGAAAACAAAACTGCACCAGCAGCACCTTTGCCCACCCGACCCCAAAGCCCACAAAGCACTCACACCCTTCTCCATCAGAGCTCCCAAAACACGGTCCGGGGTGGGAGTGGGGCGAGCTGGGGACGCTCTCTGTGCTCCTCCAGGCTCAGCCACCCTGGTGGGAGCCCTCCCCAGGCTCTGAGCCCTGCTGGGACCCTCCCCCAGGGCTCCCCGGAGGAATCCCACCCTCCCTGTGACCCAACAGCTCACAAGTAACTGCTGGTTCACCAGGAATCTCACGCCGCACTTCACATCCAGGAACAGATTGGAAACTGCTCTGTCCATAGGAGGAGGGAGAGGCTGGGAGCTCTGTGGAATGCGTGGTAATAAAAAGCAAAGCAGTTGTCACAGGGGTTTTGGCTTGCACCGTGACAAGAAGCAGATGTGTGGCATGCCTTTCCCTTCGCTTGTCTGCGAGCCAAATGGTGCAGAATTCTTCCATGTTTTCTGCTTTTTGTTGCAATTTAATCTTCTCCTGAATAAACTGAACATGACATTGAGTCCGACCAGAGCAGTTGCACAGTTTGACATTGCTGTGACTTTTCAGAAAGTGCTTGATTTACGTTTATTTTGGAGGAAAGTAGGGGAAGGATTATATCCGTCGTGTGTTGAGAAGATAAGTATGTTTTCAGGTTAGAAACCATAAAAAGCATAGTTGCTGTTTACAAGTAATGACTCTATATTTTAGCAGCTCAGAGACACTGAACTCTTGTGTAACTCTCAGCTTTGTTTTTTTGGTGTGTTTCGATACACGGAAATCTGCTCAAAAGCAGAGTTTTGTTAAACCCAGTGTGGAGGTTGTGGATGTGCTCGTGCCCCTGTGGGTGGCACAGAGCTGTCTGCAGGATGTGTTCCTCAGGAGAGCCTGCCCCGTTCCTGCTGGGTTTTTCAGGCAGGTTACAGTGAGTGCAGATTTCTACTGCTGTATAAACGTGTCACCCTGGTCTGAGCCTCCCCAAGCTCCTGTAGTGATGCCTCAGTTACACACACCAGGATTTTCTGTTAGTGGGGAGGGCAGAGGTGCAAATTCAAGATCAGCTGAGTGGTTCCGTTTGAGCAGTGCAAAGGTGATTGATTAAGGAGAACTTGTGTGGCTGTGGGGAGATGGCTGCATCTTTTAATTGCTCATGGCCAGCCTTTTTTCCTGTGCAGTTCTTTTTAAGGGGTGAATTTTTGTGCTTTTTTCCTGTGCAGTTCTTTTTAAGGGGTGAATTTTTGTGCTTTTTTCCTGTACAGTTCTTTTTAAGGGGTGAATTTTTATAGGTAGAACTGAATGCCACTGAAATTCTTGATGTAGAGCTCTCAAACATGGTCTCCTGGTCAGGTGAGAAATCCTGTAGGAATAACAAAGCAGATGAAGCAGTTATTTAAAGTAAGCACAAGATTTGTTAATTGCATTCCCTACAGAAATGGTAATAAGGATTTCTTACTCCTTGTCCACAGAAACAGTGCAGTTATTACAGCTTGTTTTGTGAGAACCTGTGAGAGTAATTGTCTGAAAAAGTCTCCCTGGAAAATAGAAGATTACACGTGAGTCCTGTGCTCCTCACTCTGCAGCAGCTCAGCAATCCCAGCAGAGCCACCAGGGCTGGGAGGACGTGGGGATTTGGCAGCCAGCAATGTTTCACCCTGATGAGAGACGTGTGTTTAGTGCTCAGTATTCCAGCCTGATTTGTGTGAATGTGCTGCCCTCAAACAAGGACCCGTTTGCTGGTGGAAGATGTTTGGGAGGGCAGTTACAAAGTTTAGATTGCTTTTCCCACTTTATTCCCACCACACATTGCAGTTTAATGTTGTTCAGATGGGTTTGGGTTGGGGTTTTTTCTGCAGGATGTGCACAATTTTGCAGTGGTTTGTTTTTTTTCCAGGGGACTAAAAATGCCACTTCTGAAAAAAAACCCCGAAGCCCTAAAGCTAACAGCAGCTTACTTGATGAGTAAGAGCAGCCTGGAAATTCCTGAGGTTTTTGCAGAGGGGCTGACCTGAACTTTTGTCTGCCCCGTGCCTTTCCCCTGTGCCTTGCACTGAGGGTGGGTGCAGCAGCTGAGCTCCCGGGGCACCTGGGGAGAGTTCTGGGTGGTACCAGTCACCCTCCAGGCTGAGACAGAGGGAGGAGTCAGTGCTGAGCACCTCCCAGAAACCCTGCATTTTTTATCCCAAATACCTTTAATTCTTCACCTGAGGAGCTTCTTTAAAAAATTACTTACACATGGGACAACATTTCCCCCTTAACTGGAATGCTGCTGGGTGTAAAGTGAGGGGCTGTTGTCAGACACTCTTTGGGCAGGCAGTCAGCTGGGTAAATGGACAGTATGATATGATAATTTCTAAATTATAACTAAATACATATTACCAAATACCTTTTACTAAATACATTTTGCATCTAACCAAATACATTTCTTGCAGAAGTTATTTCTGCAGCAGGCATCTTAGGATTATTTATTTTGTTCTCATTTGCCTTGTTCTCAGTGTGAATTGTTTCAGAGGTTCTGAGAAAGTTTCCAGCATTTACCAGCTCTGGCTGTCCAGTGATGAGCACTAATTAAACACAAATTGTCCCCTTCCATGTGTGTCACTGGAGGACACAGGAAAGGAGGCTCTGACACCTGCCAGGTTGAGCAGAAAGAGGAAAAGGAGAAAGTTTATTTACATTTCTCGTACTTTATAGGGTTCTCAATTCCACAAGGGATTGGAGGACATGTCACTTCCGCCTCAATCCCCCTGGAGAAAAAGGATGCTCATCAAACTTTCTCTGATACTACAAAAATGCCAGCAAGCCAGCTCTCACTCTGCTTCTTGCTGCACATTCCACTTGTCTCTCGGAGGGATGGGAGCCTAAGATCTTGTCAGTGCTTTGATTTATGATTAATTGTTACAGGACCACATTTTCTGCAGCAACGTAAGATTTGGGAGTGGAAGTATAAATTACCGTGTTGTTTTCTCTGACATAAATAGCTGCTTTGGCTTCGGGGAGTTTTATCTTGCCGTGTTTAAGTCTCTTAATGATACTAGCAGGTACTGTTTCCTGCAGAAGATTTATTGCTTCCCAGTGAAGAAAGGGATGACAAAAGTATTAAAAAAACCCCAAGACAAACACAAATTTCTCTCCTGTTTTTGCTCTGGGGCTTCCTACCTTTTTTCCCTGTAAGTCTGGAGGTCTGAGTGGAGCTGTTGCTGGAGCAGCTGTGCTATTGCAGTTCTGCACACAAGTTACCTTCAAAATTGTTTAAAATGGTTTCTTCTTTTGTTTGTTTAATGGATGGTTTTGCTTGTTTGTTTGGGTTTTTTACAAGCATCCTTTTAATTGCCAGGACTTTTCTCTTCTGCTCTCACACACGTGGGAAGGAGAAGGAACAGTGAGACCGTGCTCTGGGAGGTGAAATGCCCTAAAACTTCTGGGCATAAATTTCACATTCCTGTTTCCTCCATGTCTGTTAGGTGACATTTCCCTCTGCCTGGACAGTGAACTGTGTGTGTCGGAGCTTCAGAGCCCCAGGAGCTCCAGCAGGCAGCCCCAGGGGCACAGACAGGAGGAGAGCTGGTGGTGGCACTGGCAGAGGTGACAACGAGCGTCCGTGTCACCTCGCCTGCTGACGTGGCACCAGGCTACGAGGAGCTGGGCCAATTAAGAAAAACACTGAAGAATTAAAATTCATCTTACAGGCAGCCTCTCTGAAGCACTCGTGTGCCTGCTGGAACAGAAGTGTTGGAATGCAGAAGGACTGAGGGACATTAAATGGGAAGATGAATCCAATTCGTTCTGCCCAAAGGAACAGCCTCACTTTGATAAAGTAATTACAGTGACAGGCTCTGTCCTTGGGGACACTCTTAACCAAGCCCTGGATCATTTCTTTGAGTCAGCCCCAGAAAATGCTTGGCTGTCAGCTCCATCCTGGCTGCTGCCAATCAGCAAATTTCCTTCCAATAAATTAATTCCAGGCACACCCTGTTGGGCTGGCTGTTCTCTCCCAGGCTCACTGCTAACGTCAGACTTTGAATAAAACACATCTCCAACTTCACAGGGACTTCTCTGCTGCTTCCCAAGCCCACGGCACTGCAGCCCTTACCAGACTTTCCCCATGTACTTGCAAGCTCTTGGCTGTTTTGGCATTCCTGCAGGGTTCTTAATTAACTGCTCTTTTGTGAGGAAAAAAAAATTCGCACTTTAATGTATAAGATTTATTCTTGGGGTGTTTTTGGGGTTGGGTTATTTTATTCAAAGGTGAAGGAGAGGAAAGGCAAACACCTCAGGTCTCTTCCACAGGCTGGGAGTCTGTCCAAGATGAGAGAGCATCTCGGAAAAAAACCCCAAAAAACAACTGACAAACACAAATATCCCCCTAGAACGTTCTGTACCCCAAGGATGAGCTTTCTCAGGGGAAAATGGAAATCTGTCCACAGTTGCTGCTACGTTTGTGTCTCCTTGTGTGCAGTCAGGGCCTGCCCTGGCTGGTGGAAGTTTTGTTGGAGGTGCTGGTGGAGGTGCTGGTGGAGGTGCTGGTGGAGATGCTCTGGCCCCTGGCACGGGAGCAGCCTGCAGTAAGTGCTCTGTGTCCTTCAGAAAGACAACAAATGTGGGTTTTTGGTATAAAGCAGTAGTGGAAAGGTTGCTGTCCCCGGAGCCCTGCGAGGCCAGCAGCACTCACTCCTGTGCAGCCCCCGCGGGGATTTCCCCCACACCACAGAAGATGGTTTTTATGTGATGGGGGGGAAATGTGACAGCAGTTCCGTGCTCCTGCAGGATGGGTTAAGTGCCCCAGTTTTATTGTCCCATCCTCCCAGGCTGTTTGGTGATTCTTTTTCATTAGACAGCAGCAGGTAGTGCCCTTCAGTCAAACCCAGCCAGGGAGAGCAGTAACACGTTAGCAGCTCCCAACATCAGTGCAGCGAGGCCCCTCAGACCAGCACGTCTATAAATATACAAAATATATCTGCACACACCTTCCCTGGAACCCTGAGTTTGAAATGGCTGCTTCTCTGACCCACAAGCTCTCCACAGCCCCTTGAAAACGGATATGAGAACATTTCCCAAAGCGCCACTTAATGAGCTGTAAAATGTTTTTTATTTACCAAATCCCAGCAACCCAACCACAGCCTGAACAATATACCCAGCTCCCCGCTCCCTAGAGCTTTGAAGTTTTTATTGTACGTAGAAAACAGGGTTTGGAGAGAGGATTCTTCACCCTCTGCTCTCTTGGGGCTGCATCTTCCCCCTTTTCCCCACAAGCCCAAGGAGCCGTGCTGGTGTGTGGGGCTTTCCTCCCCAGTGTGGGGCTGCTGTGTGATTGTTGCCACGATCCTTGCTCTTCAGGAGCCCTTCTTCCCGAGGGACACGAAGGAGAAGGATTTCTGTGACCTGCATGCTTTGTCTGTGCCAGGTCCAGCAGCGGGGAGCGAGGGATGCCGGGCGGTTTTGGGTCAGTGGGAGTTTTGGTTCTCAGAGAGTTCAGTTTTTGTACCAGTCTTGATTAACAGTTGTGTCTGGGAAAACACAATAAAGAGGCTCTCACATCTGCCAGGTTCAGCAGAAAGGAGGGGAATGACCTTTATTATTGACATATCTCACATTCTTATACAATTCCCAACTCCACCAGGGATTGGAGAGCATGTCACTTCCTTCTCAATCCCACTGGAGAAAAAAGGTGCTCATCAAAGTTCTCTCACCACAAAAGGAATGAAAACCAGAAAATACCGTTCAGTAAACATTGGCCATTATCTACATGAAACTGTGAGAAAGAATCTGACTCCAAGGTTAAAACAGAAGGCTTTAGCAAAAACCAGGGCAACAAACAATATCTGCACCGAAGTTCTCCAGCCACTTTTTCAGCTGCTGTGAGCTCATACCTCCACTGACACATTCCTGCTGTTCTGTGCCCACTGAGGAGTTGGGAGGACTGAGTCTCCTGAGAGGAAAACTGAGTCAGGTCCTGTAGTTTGAGTCAGGTCCTGTAGTTTCAGGATGAAACTGAGCTGAGGTCAGCTCTGACCTCAAAGGCTGGGTTTCACACACTGTTCCTTGACTGAGTTTCTTTTGCAGGTTCCTGGCCTGAAGACACTAAAATCTTTAATCGAACATTGCAGAAGGAGAAATCCTAACACGGTCTCACAGTTATTAAATGTTTGGAACAAATGTGTGTTTAAAGCCTGAGCAGAACCAGCCAGGCATTTGCAAGGATCCCGACTGAATTGGTTTTTTTTTTCCTGCAGTTAAATATTATAAAAAAGGCCTTTTCTTCTTCTTTTTATTGGCATCGTTTCCTGTAGAAGCAAGGTGTCTGCAGGCACACACTGGTCTCCTCTGCTCTTAACTTCTCAGTTCTTGGATAACTTCACTGAAATTTGAACTAGTCTAAGGCCATTTGATGGAAAGGAAGAGCCCTCAACAATATTAGCTTTACAAGTCCTGCAAGAATAGGAAGCACAGAGAAACCACATTAATATTTCCATTCATTGAGAAAGTGTGAGTGCAGCTTTATTAAACATGAAAAAATCCCCGAAGGAAAGGCTCCGTTCCTCCTGCTGCTCACAGGAGTACCTGTGTGTGTAGCAAGAACACCCTCTGCAATATTTAATCACAATATTCATTACTAGAGTGTGGGGCTGTGAGTGGCAAGGCTGTGACAGTCTGGAGTGCAGCTCCTGGAGTGCAGGAGTTCCTGGTGGGCTCTGGGGTGCAGGAGTTCAACCAGTGCCCTGCTGCAGGGGGGAGCATGAACTGTCACTGCTGGGTCTGCAAATCCTACCCTAAACTGTTTTAAGAGAGGAAACAGACAGCAGAAAAAGGGATTCATGTGAAGAATTCATGTATAAACTCATTTCCTTGGTTTTGATTAAATGACTAAAATAAAATTTTGCCTAACGAGACCACTTGCTTGCCTGAGAGATCCCTTTCAGTTGGCAGCCCTGTGCAATTCATTATCTAATAAATATCTTTTTGTGGGACATTTCTATGGAAAACGTAAGCTCCTCTTAGTAAGGGACTCTCAATTTCCCTTCAGTCCGGCAGAGTCCAGGGAAATCAGCATTTGCAGTGGATTTGTTGCCTGACAGTTCATGTCCACACCATGTCATCACTTTCTGTTCTCTTTGAGGGACGTAGGAGACGCGGAATTTGGGCTCTGACTCCAGCCAGTAGCTGTGAGATTTCTGGTTGCTTTTTACACATTTCTGCTTTGGGTGTAACGTCCTTCATGGTGCAAAAAAAGGAGGCTGAAATCTTGCTGTCCTCAGCACCATGGGCTGTGCTGATTTGACTTGTGTCTGTTTAAAAGGCAGGGCCGTCCTTAGCTCAGCGTTAGAAATTCTGTTTCTCAGTAAAAAGGTCAACAGAAAGGTGGGATTTGCACACTCAAAAAAATAAATTACCACCTAGGTTTAATATTTTTCTCTTCTGGACTCCACTGGGTGTCAACGCTGCACTGAACACACCTGTCCAAGCTGTTCTGCCCCCTGCTATTTGTACATGGTTTTGCCTTTTGCTTTTAATTCCTAGAAACTGCAGGGGTTTCCCCTCGTGCCTCAAGGGCCAAGCTTCTGCACCCTGTACAACCAACTTCTCTGGAGTTTCTGGCTTTTCCTGGAGCCACTACCTGCTGTCCCTGAAGCACACCCACCCCATCTCTGCGGTGGGAGCCACGGCCCAGCGCGGCTCTTTCCTCCTGCCTGGAGTGAAACTGCTTTGGATTCACCTGGGATCTCCCACAGAGCCTTTTACTTTTCAGCCTCATTCCTTCTGACTGGATTTGGACCAGAGCTGAGCTGACAGTTTTGCAGCACACAATTCTCTCAGTGTAATCAAGATCCCTGCAACTCGTGGTTTGATTTTTCTGTGTATCGTGCCCTAAGGAATTATTTTCCCCAGGAAAAGATCTTTCCCTTTTTAATAGCACTTGGGTTTTCTGGATTACTTTTCAAGCTGCACAGATGACACCAGACTGAGGGCAGCACTATTGTTCAGGCTCCTGGGGTGCCATTGTAAAGAGTTCTTTTTTTATCCCTGAGTATTAAAGGCGCCTTCTGCCAAACTTTGTTTCTTAAAGATGTAGGGATAAAACCAAAATGCGAGGATCAGGAGTATTTTATGGAAGGTAAATACGTGCAGCTCTGGGGTGGGACAGGTTTTCCACTTCTTTTACCAGTAAGTAGGTCCATGGAGGTGTTTTTAAGTGAGTGTCATTTGGGATGGATCAGGAAGGATCAGCTTTGTGAAGGATATCTTACCTGTTGTCCTCGTTTGTCTCCTTCATCCCGTCAGTCTCCACCAGCAGGAGGAATGTCAGAAAATGTGGTGTAGCAGTCCCTGCTGAGGAGATGTTTGGCTGTAGTTCTTTGCTGATGTGAGCTGGCTCAGGTGTGGGGCTCCGTTCTGGCAGAATTACTGGGCTCTTTCCTTGTCATGTTTCCAAAAAGCTCATTTCCCCCGTGCCACCTGCCCTCAGCTCAGCCTGGGAGCACTCCTGGGGCCCTGCAGAGCTGCTCAGAAGGGATCTGCCAGCAGGGCCTTTCTGCCCAGGGCGTCCTGCAGGAATTCACTGGATGTAATTTATTTGGTTAGGACATCTGGTTTTTGTCTGCCCTAACCAATTTCTCTGACTAACCACATCTGGTCTAAGCAACGTGCACTGTATTTATGTGGCTGCAGCAATTTCACCCGGGTTCTAAGATTGCAGGATTTTGATCATTTATGAACAAATACCCAGAATTCTTTCACTAGCACTTCTGTGGAATGGCTTTTGTTCAGGTTACCTTGATAGACACGCAGACATCGTGTGCCAAGAGCTGGCTTTTAACGTGAGTCAGACTTGTTCTTTGGCAGCCTTATTTAATTAAAGATCCCTCCTAAAATTTGCTTTGTCCTCGCTGGAAAATTCATTTCTGAAGGTAGCAGAATAAGCCCTGGAAGATTTAATGGCTTTGTAAGGAGATGCTCATTTCCATGGTGAGACTTGGCCCCAAGTGATCCTTCGGGGGCTCTGTTCTCAGCCCGGGAATATTTCACTGAGTTTCTTTTGCAGGTTCCAGAAGTTGCCATTGATGTTTGATAGTCTGTCAGACTGCCCCAGGGACAAGCGGGTATTAATTAATATTTTTTGTTAATATTAATAAAAAATATTAATACATTTTCTCCCTCTGGGGTGACAGGGCCCAGTTTGTTCCCAGCCCCTCTGACACCCAGGGCTCCGGATCAGGGCCCTTGGCAGAGCTTGGCCTCTTGTGAGCACAACAAACACAGCTCTGGCAGGCAGCCAGCGTTCACAAACCAGGGACTCTGCTTCCTCATAAATAATAGCAATATTTTGAAATGCTACCACCTTCTGGCAGCTGGAGGAGAGGATGTTCAGGCCATTTCTCAGTGAAAAGCATTACAATGCCTTACATCACGAGAAGATGGGCTCTGGTGTGAACTTTGAACTCCACATTCCGTTTGGAATCACGGAATGTTCTGAGTTGGGAAGGACCCACGGGGATCCCTGAGTCCCTCTCCTGGCCCTGCACAGCTCGCCCCAGGTCCCACCACGAGCCTGAGAGGGGGCAGGAGGAGGAGGGGGATTTGCCTTGGGGAGTTCCAGGGGCAGAGAGGGAGGCAGAAGAGGAGCCAGGTCATTCATGGCCTGCAGCTCAGGAGGATGGGGAAGTAGAACATTCTTTGGAACTGCTGTGTGTAAATCGACTCTGATTTATTGGGGTTTTTTAACGCCCAGCAGAGTTACAAATTTCAGTTCCAGGGCTTTAGAACTGTTTTTGAAGATCCCTCGTGAGGGGTGGGAGGTCAGAGATGCACTGGGTGTTTGTGAATTATGTTCTCCCGTGGGTATCTGGGGTTTTGTCTGTTATTAAGAATCGGAGTGAACTCATTTTGGTGAGGAGAGATTGTTTAGTTGCTAAGAGAGCATTTAATGCACGGGATATAATATACTACATGCAGAATACATGTCCAGGATCCAGGGAATTTAATGCTCTTACTGCAGGGCATTCAGTGTGAACTTGATGGGTTCAGCAAGATTGGAGGATACACTTGAGAGTTTATTGGAATTTTTTTCAGTGGAAAAGCTGCTTTTAGAATAGCCTGGAATTGCTTAATGATTGTTGCATAGGTTACAGCCTGAGGGTCGTTCTTTATTTGATCTGCCTTTTATATTAAAACTGGCCTGTTTGCATTTTGTAGTTTTACACAGGCAAAACACCCAGGAGATGTGGGAGCAAGTGGCAGTTCAGTGTTGAGAGGAAAACTGAAATATAATTGTAAAAATTCTCAACAAAGACATTCACCCGTAACCCCCTCCTTCTTTTTTTAATAAAACCTTGTCTCTGCCCCTGGGACAAAGGGGAGGCTTATTCTCCTTTTGATAGATTGCTTTTTAGGGTTGGTCCATATGTGAGATTGCATTTCTGAGCCAGCAGACCAGTTGCTAGCACTTCTCCACTTCATCACTGCCTGCAATTATCAGCAGATAGCACAGAAAGCACCAGCCCAGAGCAGCTCATAAAGGGGCCAAGAACAACAGGAGGGAAGGCTGAAGAAAATTAGTCAGTGAAAGCAAAAAATTCCATTTGGTGTCAGTTTGCGAGTGGTCTTGGTCCTTTTTATCCAGTGTTTCTGTAACTCTTGGTCCTTTTTACCCACTGTTTCTGTAACTCCTCTGTCAGTTTGTGCTCAGTGTGGCTCTACCAGGAGGACACAAAGCCCAAAGTGACACCAGTGAGAAGCCCCTGCCTGCCTGTTCCCAGCAGCCTGGGCCGAGCATTTTCCTTTTCAGACTTCAGGTACTGCAGTGCCGTGACAGGCAGGAATATGCAGATGCATTAAAAATGCCTAAAAGCACCTGCTCTGCAGCTAAAAATCCCAAATAAGGGCCAGTGTTCAAATAGGAAGGTGAGCTGTTAGGCTTGGTGTGGAGAGGTGCAGAGTCTGCCCAGTTCCAGGTCTGCTCCAGCACCCTGGGATCCGCTCTCCCCAAATCCCCACCAGCCCAGGCGGTGAGGAAAACCCCAATTTCTCTGTTGGTGATTTGGCTGCGTGGCACAAGAGGGAGCTCAAGGTTCAAATTGCTGCTGAATATTCATGGCTCGTACAGAGCATCCCCGGCCAGGCTCTGCTGAGAATTGCTCAGGGTGTTAGGCTTAATGATAAAATTACAATTTCAAGACTGTAACAGTTAAATGGAACTGGAACTGCTCCTTTGGATGCGTGCTGGTCAGGGAGGCCGGGTCCTCGTGGTGTGACCACCCTGCTGTGCTCTCTCAGGTTCTTGGTTCTGCTTCTACAAGCTCCAGGCTCGTCCCTTGCAGAGCAGTGGCATTAAGCCCCAGACTCTGATTGCCTGATAAATTTGGCCTGTGCTGGGCTAATCATCCATAATTTGTAATAGTTTTATCTTACCTTTTTATGTCAATCATAGATTGCTCTCTTCAAGATGAAAACCAGTAAAACACTGATTAAATGGTTTTTTCCCTAAGCAATTTGCTGTGTTTGCACCGTTTGCCAGGGGGAGAGCTGTCATTAGAGTTTCAGATGCTTTTCCAAAGTAAATGAGGAACCATTGTGGCTGAGCATTACTGTCTACGTGGAGGTGACTCGTTTTTGGTCATATTCAGTCTCGTGCCAAGGCAATATCCAAACAGAAACTTTTAAAGTGTATTGTAAACTAGACAGACACATCAGAGTAGCCTGCAGACCACAGGGATTAATAGGGGTTTTTTCCTCCCTGGTGTTTGTAGGCTGAGCACAGGCAGCTCTGTGCTTCCCATGCTGAGAGGTGTCAGCTCCACCACGTGTGGTGGGCAGAAACCCTCAGCATCTCAGGGAAGACTTGAAAACCACAGAGCTCAGGGCAGGGCAGCTGTCGAGCTTGAGGAGAGAGCGCTCTGCCTGCTCAGCCACTGGCAACCACTTGAAGCTATCAGCTCCTTTTTCACTGGGGTGGCCACACTCAAGCTCTCAAGTGCTTTGTGTTCATGTCCACAGACGAGATAAGGAGGTGCTGGGGATCTCCTGCCCTCTGTGCCAGGCTCTGGGCAGTGCCTGGGCTGGGCAGGGAGGTGCCAGGAGCGTTCTCTGCTGTCCTGGTTTTGCTAAAGCCTTCTGTTGTAACTTGGGGTCAGATGATTTTCTCACGGGGTTTATGTGAATAATAGCCAATGTTTACTGACCTGTCCTCTCTGTTTACATTTTTGTACTATCAGAGAAGGTTTGATGAGCATCCTTTTTCTCCAGTGGGGTTGGAGAGGAGGCGACATGTCCTCCAATCCTGTGTGGAAGTGAAAAACCTATAAAGTACGAGAAATGTAAATAAAGTCTCTCCTTTTCCTCTTTCTGCTCAGCCTGGCAGGTGTCAGAGCCTCTTTTCTTGTGCCCTCTCACGACACGGCACCATCAGGGGCACACGCTGGGAAACCCTCGGGGCTGCAGAGCTGCCAAGCCCTTGCAGGCAGGACTGCAGGCTCCTGTGAGGCTGCTGCAGCCCCATCTTAACCCTGCTCAGGAGAGCTGAGAGCCAGGGAGGCGTTTGGTTTGTTTTTGAGGAAAGAACCTCGGCATCTCTGCCGTGTACAGGGTGGAGTCACCGGGGTGAAATCCGGATGCACAAAGGGAAACAATTCCATGTATTCTACACAATCAGCTGAGAAAACGTCAGTAGTGGTAAAGGGCAAGTAGGGTCTGGTTCTGGAGACCACAATTCTTTGCCTTTATCCAAGACAAATGTTTATCCAGGTCAGGGTTGAAGAGCTGGAGAGGAACGTGGAAAACCGAGCAGCCTCTGTTCATGTTTTTGTCGTTAAATACAAAGCATTGTTTCCCTTGCTCGAGTGCTTGGTACTTCTCACAAAACAAATGCACTAGAAGAGAGGTCAAATGTAGAAAGATTTTCCTGTCATCACAAATCTTGAACAGAGAATATTTATACAAAAATCAATTTACTTGACCTATACTGTTCAATTTTTCTGCTAATACTGCTGGAGATTTATGTCTGGTTAAAGCTGTTCCTTTCTCTCTTAGCATCTCTCCCGCTTGATTTTGCAGAAAGGTCACAATCCCAAGTTCATGATTTTATACTTTGCTGCCACAGAGACAAACAGCAACACAAATTCACCCAAGTTCACTGCAGGATTAACGACAGCAGGAGCCATTGTTGGGGCAAGCACATTTAATGCACACAGATGCACGCCCCACAGAGCACTGTGCAGAAGAGCTAAGAAGGAAAATAAGGGCAAGGAATCCCTTTCCCCACACTACAAACGCCCTCTTCTTGAAAACCAAGTTGCCAATTCAGTCTTGGGATGCACAATCTTGTTTTTGATAGTTATTCTTAAGCTAGACCATAGCAAATTGAGAGAGTAACCACTTCTGACACAGTTGCAAGTTATGGGCACGTTTCCTCTACAGTTTTGATTTCTGTTGCAGACTCCCTTCCCTTAAACCCCTCCAGCACCTCTGTGTTAGATGCAGACAAAACCAAAACCCTCAGTATAAAGCCCCAGGTGAGCAAACACGGGGCAGATCACGAGGCTCACCAGGACAGGCAAACTCAAACCCCTCACACGGACAAGGGGCAGCCTCACAAACGTGCAGTTCTTGCTCTTTGGCTCAAAGGTGTGGACAACTGAAAAATAAACAGAATGAATAAATAATGCAGAAAAACCCAAGCCTGCCAGGACCTTGTGCTAAGCACAGCAGACAAAGCTCCTCCAGCAAGGTCCTGATGCTTCTTCTGGGGAGAGACCTGGCTGGAGCCTTCCCTGGGAACAGGGATCTGACCCCCTCGAGGGAAGGCAGCTAATTACAGAGTGACCTGATGGATCAGGCTGCTGGATAAATGTTAAAGTCATGGAAACCCCCTAGATTTAATGCTACGAAGCACTCACACACTGAATCTCCAAGGGGGTGGATGAAAAGAAGGGATTGTAAGACAAAAGCAAAATCTGAAAAGTGTGACAGCTTTTTTCTGTGATGGCTGCTGATTATGTGACAGCAAACTTACCAAAGTGTACTTATTTGTTGTTGCTTGGGGGTTTTGTTGTTTGTTTGGGGTTTTTTTGTTTGGTTTGGGTTTTTGTTTAAATGAAGTGTTCATTTGGCAGCTCAGCTCCTTAGAGAGCAGTGCTGGTCATGGGCTGATCATCCCTTCCATGAGACTTCTCAGCCGTGTGATGCTCAGGGGCTGTGACCAGGTTTGCTAGGCTGGTACAGAAATGACAAAAGGAGTGAGAGGAGACGTTTCTGTGAGCAGTGCTGGGGTGGGAGCTGCTCAGAGGTGAGGCCCAGCCTCTCTGTTGGTCACTCGTAGTGACCAGGCTCAGCCGCAGCTGCGGGCACTCGCCCCTCTCCAGGTCCTTGTGCGGAGCAGCTCGGGGAAAGCCGAGTCTGGGCTCCTGCTCTGGCTGCCTTTTCCTCACGGAGGATCGTGTTTAAACTCAGAAACACTTCAGGGCAGTGGCATTTTCTCTCCTTGCTCGGAGCTGCGGGCGGAGTGACAGCGGCAGTGATGAGCAGACCCGGGGTGAGCCCTCGCCGTGTGCTCTGTGTGTTCTCGCCTCTGTGAGGAGCTGGGCACAGGGGTGACCCAGCTCAGAGCTGGAAATCCCGACGAGTTCTGTCACAGTCTGCAGCGATACAGCTTTTATCACTGCTCTCACCAGCTGGGCACGTTTCTGTGCCCTTTGAATCGGGAGGAAACCCCGGACTGCAGAGCCCTGGGTCGCAGGGCCGCACGCTCCGAGGGCTGCCTCTGCAAACTGCGAGGGAAATGTCCAAAAATTGTTAATTTGGGGGCACCCCGGGCTGCTGTGGATCAGCAGAGGATTCACATAATTGAATTTCAGGCAAACCATGCCAGCCCAGGGGTCAAATTATGAATAAATATAAGACAAAACACACCATCTGCTGAGCCATGCCTGATGTAACTGAATTAGTTTTTCAGTGGATCTCAAGGCCACTTCAGTAGCTGCTCCATATTTCTCATTGCTTCTTGCTAAGTGGCACGTTCAGTCCATGTGCAAACAGCATTTCACTTTCTACCTTTTTTAACCTTGAGATGGGCCTTACCTAAAATCTAAAATAATAGATACCGTTCTTCTGAAATACTGAAAAGCTGGGTTTTGGGAGGCTGTTGTTTTTATAATTTGCTGTTTTTCTTTTTTAAAGTTTCATAGCTTAGCCTGATCAGTCAATGGAATAACATTGGCCTGAGGTTTGAGGGCTGGATGAGAATTTCTGTCTGCAGAAGCTGCTCACCGGGCTCCAGTGTGACAGTTACTTTCAGGATTGCTCCAGTGACAATATTTTAATGCAGCTTTCCTGGCCATTCCTGCTGACATTCCTGGGTTTAGTTTGAATAAAGTACTAGAGCTGTAACCAGAGTTAACAATTCTGCACTACAATATTTCAGTTAAATTGCAGGTTATTAAATAAAGCAAGCCAATTTCTGATCTTACCTAATGTACATTTCCAGTAATTCAGGATCTGATGTCAACCAAAAAAAATGGTTTTGATAGTGCAAAGAAGTAGAGTAATCGGATTATCCTTCAGGAAATGTGCAGTGTTTGTTTCAGAGTGTTTCAGTGGGGCAGGGATGGTGGGGGCTCTGCAGGGGCTGGTTGGGTCAGGGGGTGATGTCTGTTCTTGGCTGGGATTCCTGAGTTTGCTGAAGATGCAGCCCCTTCTCAGTTATTCCCTTTTCTGAGCCACGCCCTCAGTGCCCTGCAGTGTCTCTTGTTTGCACAAATTCGTTGTTCATCCTCAATGACACTAAGGTAGGATGAAGGTGTTTGGAAAGCCAGGTCTGCCCCCAGTTCATTCTGTTGCCTTTCTACAGTAGAATTTGGGCCTTTTTTCTGCTCAGAAGTGCTCTTGGTTCATGACTTGAGTGGTTTGAAGTGGTAAATGACACTGCAATAAACATTGACTTTTATTCTGGTCGGTGTATTTAAAAACATAAATATTTATAAAAATGTATTCCCATTTACAGGACGTTTTCTTTTTGTGAGTCCCCTGTAATGAGGTTTTTGATGCTGATGGATGTGGTTCCAGTCACTGAGGTGGTTTTTTTCTGTTTTTCAGTTACACCAGCAGAGTTGTTTCCAACGGGCTGAAGGCACAAATTAATAACCCAGAACTGAAAGTCAGAGGATTGGACCCACTCATCAACAACTTAATTGATAAACTTCAGCACTTTAACCAAGTAAGCAATTTTCCCAGATAAAAGCATTTTAATTTAAATTTTAATCTAGGTGATGCTGCTCATCATATTCCCGTTCTGAGGGCTGCAGTTTAGGATTCTTTGGATCACAGGGTTTGATTTAACTCACCGTGGGGGATTACAGCCACCAGGCTGGAGCAGAACTCAGAGTTACAGTGAAACAGGCATTGTGTGGTCAGGCTGAGGAAAAGGATAATTCATTATTTATCTGTCTTTGCGGGTTATAAAGTAGGGTGTTAATTTACTCCATAAATATTAGATATGTCCATCTGTGTAATAGTCCTCAATAAACACTGACAATAGGAAATAGTTAGAATTAGATTAAATTCAGAGTAGTTGTGTATTGGAAATTCTATTTCTTTGTCTGCTGTAGAAAAATAAAAATCTGCCTGGTCCGAGCTGCATACCAATTTTCTTAAGTTACATACATTCTAAAAACACCTTCAAAAAGCACTTTTTAGCCAGAAGAATAAAACCCAGTCTGTAAATTGGAAGTGTTGCTTTCTGGTGCTTCTAACTCAGTGCTGGGAGAATTCCTGGTTAAGTGAATGTAGCTCCCATCAGACCGAGGTGCTCAGCAATACTGGATTCCAAGGGTGAAGGATTAAACAGAATACTGATCATTGCCCTAAGATAGTTTGTTCTTAAGTACTTAGAATTATATAAAATCCTTTGATCATAATTTTAGTAAGATTTCTCTGGAGATCAAAGCATCAGAGAAGTTGCTAAATATCCAAGGCTTTCACGTACAACATCAAACACGTGCAGCTGTTTTCTGCTGCTTGGATTTCCCTTTCAGTCGTGGTGTTATTATACAAATAAAAACTGACACTGAAAAGCCAATTAAATCAGGAGTTCAAAGTGTCATCAATAGGGTGTAGAGTTAGACAGAGTTCCCTTACTAATTTTATGGACAAATTGATTTTTTTCATAAAAATACATTTTTTGTATTTTTTTTAGCAATGTGTGGGGTGAAATTCTAACCCTGCTAAAATAGGGGGTTGCCTTTGCATCTTCTGCAGCCCTCCAGGCTGGCAGCACTGCTTGGAGCAGAGCTTGCACCCTGTGCACACCAGAACCACCCCGAGGGGCAGGGAGCCTGGGGGGCAGAGGGTGCAGAGCAGAGCCCGGGGTGCCAGCACAGGGGGTTCTGTGTGCCCGGGCCCCAGCCAGCTCCCACCACTGAAATAACATCGCTGAACTGCCCGGGAGAAAGCAGTTCTGGGGTGAGAGGAAGGTGTGATGGGATTTTTAAAGGAATAACATTTTTGTCTCAGGAGAACGAGCTCCAGCTGTGCTGCCTCTGTCCCTCGGGGAGCCTGGACCTGTTGGCTTTCACTCTCTCCCTCTGTTTTGCAAAAAGAGAAAAAATATCTTCCATTTCTGCTGGCATTGAGGCTGAAATGCCAGTTTGTTGGAGATTATAGCAGCTCCTCTTTTTTTTTTTTCATCTGGGACTTAAATCCTCACCACGTAGTTGTTGTTGTTGTTTTTTTTTTTTATAAAATGATTATGCAAATTGCAGGCTATTTTATATCCAGTTGGCAAAGCTGAAAGTAAAGTGAAATTTAGAGAATATTCTTCAACAATTACTGTTATTTGCATCCCTGACAGATAAGGTGGTTGAGGGGTTTGTTGTAGTGGCTGATTCACACGTCAGTAGAATCACTGAGCTACAATTCACAGTAACTTTTGGGAATGCAAAAACAGATCAAGTGAAGTCCCAGGTTGATTTGGGAAAAACAGCAGAAATAACATCCTTTCCTCCTTCTTTTCTGTGAATAGAACAGATGTGAACCTCAGCTGGTGGTAAACACAATAATCACCCTTGGCACCTTCTCTGAGTGCTCCTTCTTGCCACAAAATCACACTTAAATGTTTTAATGTTTTTCTTCAGCCTCGTGCTTTTCATCCTTCAAACTGAAATGGTTCTTAGGCCAGGGTTAAAAACCCTCAAGGACCAATTGCACTCAAAAGAAATGAGAGTGCTGGGAAGGGTATGAATACACCTTTAGTAGCAGGGAGGTATCAACATTCTCCAAGGATTACAATTTAATAAGTATTATACAAGTTTGACTTGCTTGGTTTTTGTCAGCCTAAATCTACTCCTGCCAGGTTTTGGTTGTTGCTGTCAGAGATGAATGCTTGGGGCATGGCTGGAGTTCAAGACAGTGCAGAAAATGAGAGTCATGTCAAAGCAAATCTTCCTGAATGTGGACCCATTTTATTTTTTATTTTTTTTCCTCCAAAGTCTCATGGATCTGCCAGCTGAACTAAGAAATGCATGTAGCTTAATTCCTTTCAGACTTCGACACAGAGGATTCTGTTAGAGCAGAGTTCAGAGCACCAGCACTGAGATGTTTCATACCAATAACAGGAGCCAGCCATAATTCCATCCTGAAGGTGAATTTAATTAAGTTATACAATAGGGAATAATACAATAAATAATTTAAGTCGTACTTAATTGAAAAGCGTGTGGTTTTTTTAGACATCTGTAAAATTTATTACATTGTGGAGTTTTTATACGAGATACGAGTGGAGACAAGTTGGTTTGATTTTTAGGTTTCTCATCCTATTTTTTTTTCATAACTCCTAAACCCTAAAACTCCTGCCAAAGCCAGAAGTTTGTCCATGCATCAGAACAGGAGAGTTCTTTCTAGTCCAGCACACTGAAAAACATCCCTGGAATATTATTTTATGGGCAGCTGTGTTAACATTGTGATTTGTTGCTAGGGGAGGTGTATCTCACCCCTGGCTGAAATCAGTGAACTTCTGCTGCTCTGAGGTCTGAGGTTGTTTGGTTGGTTTTGTTAAATATAGTGACTTGAGATATAACTAAATAATTTTAATTAGAATTGAGAAATCACCTTTTAGTACTAGAACCAGCATCAGGATTTCAGCAGAAGCAGTAATGTGAAATACTGGCTCCACTTAGCATTTTAAAACAAGACAAATCTAAATCTCAGCATAAATCCAGCATATCTTATTATATGCTAGCAAATATATAATGCTAAAATGGCCCTTTATTATTCATGTGTTGTGTCTCAGAGTGTGCTGTGCTATTTGTCTTGCAAGCCTGCTCAGAAATTATTTGCCCAGATGGACCATTGTGTGTGTTTTGTTCTGCTCATTGTGGGAAATTAGTCTTAATAAATCAGAATCACATCTTGAATCAGGGCAGCGACTTGAGCCAAGTGGGGGAGAGGAGGGCAGAGCTGCTGTTTCAACCTAGAGCTGAGCCAAATACAGAAAAACCCAGCTTGAGGAGTCTTATTCTAAAGAAATGAATACCAGTGGAGGTGCTGTGGTTCCGTGCCACCCCAAAATCAGAGCAGGACTCTGGTGAGTGCTCCCTCTGGGCTGTGGGGTTTGTGCTGTGTTCCAGGAGCTGGCACTGCCCCAGACCAGCTCTGCCCCTTCCTGGCAGGCTCAGAGGGGAGGACACTCAGATCTGGCCTCTTCGTTCTGGTGCTAATTGATTTTTTAATGGACAGAAAGTCAGCGGTCATCGCTGAATTAATTCACTGAAATTACAAATTCCCTTTTATGTAAATGCTTATTTTCTTCTTTTAACCGTGTTTTTCTGATCACTCCAGTAATTGTGAGTTGTGTCCATTGTTTAAGTAATTGTCATTGGAAGTGTGATCATGGGATTTTACTTTTGGTCTAATTCCTGAGGTACAATAACATGCTTATTTTTGGAGTTATAAGTTTAGCATAATAGGAGAGGAAAGCAGATATTTATGGGCTAATCATTGTTTTCTTTAGGGTAGAGTAAAGGTCTTCAAACAATTGATTGATCACTGTCCAAAAGCAAGAGCAGGGTCATTTTCCTCTCTTTCTGCTACATCTTCCTCTGTTCTGAAGGGAGCAGGAAGGCAGGAAGAGGCTGAGTGTTACCTGCCAGCCTCACCTGCCTGCTGGCTGGCAGAGCCAGCTAGTGGGGGCTGTCACTTCGATTTGCAGCTGCTTGTTTCTTATTTTTTGTCTCCTTGCTTTTGTGTCAGACTTGGAGATTTGCAAAGAACACGAGTTCAGCTAATGTGAAAAGGTTTGTAGGAATTTCACAAACCCTACCAGACTCTAATTTTCAGTGTCTGTTACCTTTAGGAGCACATAGCTAGTCTTTAACTCCTTTACTTTTTTACTGGCCTTTCTTACCCATGTTGAAGCGTTTCGTTCCTGAAAACCGGCCTCGCTCGAGTCAATTTTACAGTAATGAGGTTAGCTGTGTTATTTAGAGGCACGATGAACTGGCTGTATCAGCTGAGTCCATTCTGCCCCAGGCAGTCTGGGCAGTTTGCTCCCACCTCAGCCCAGTCCTGAGCAGGTACCAGGAGAGCTTGGGGCCTGAGGAGGAGAACGGAGCAAGGAACATCTTTGGTCGTAGGGAGACCATGGCATGGCTTTCCATAAAGGTTGTTCTCTCTGCACAGTTAGGAAGGATAAAAATCAGACCTTGCTTCTGTAGAAGTCCAGGTCCAAGCCAGCGTTGTTTGGGCTGGCTTAGACAGGGCTTAAATAAAAAATGCAGAGACCCCCCCAGAGCCCTGATGGGAACGGCTGGCGTGTCACAGTCAGTGCAGATTAAAGACCTCTTTTTCAAAGTGCATTAGCAATAAAACTAATTTTAGAGGCATATATTTTAATTCTGAGCCTTCTTGTACCAGCATTTACCAGACTGTAAAAGTTACTAGAGAGTAATAGATAATTGGAGATGGGAAGGGACAGTCTGGAGACAACCCAGCCTTCTGCTGAAAGCAGGGCTTTAGATTAGGTTATCCAGGGCTCTGTAAAATCAGGCCCTGTGTAATTCCAGAGGGGGAGATTCCATCTTTCCCTCTGCTTTGTGCTTGTTTGCTTGCTTGTCTCTGTGAAAATGAGTGCCCTGCTCTTAAATGCCTCACTTCTTCCTGTTTGTGTTCCCAGGGTCCAGCTTGAATTGAAGGACAGTGAGCCTTGGGCACAGGACAGGCACTTTATACCTTTATACACTGAAATATGTTCTAGTGTACAAAGCAGGAGCGTTTATGGGACTCGGTAGGGGTCACCTGGAAGTTCCAGCATAGGAAAACCTCCAGAGGCAGTGCCAGCCCAAGCAGACAGAGTGTCTCTGTGTCTTTGGTGAAGCAGGTTCCTGCTGCAGGTCCAGCCTGCCTGGGTTCCCACCAGCCAGGTGGACATAAATAAATGGGGAGTACTGATTAGGCAGCAGCCACCCCATTTTCAGAGCACAGAGTTTGCATCCACTGGCGGGCTGGAAGAAAGTTTTCTGTGCACGTGGTGCTGGGGAGAGCCTGGGGTGTTGCAGTGAGGAGCTGTTTGCTGCTTACTGTGCCTCTGAATAGCAGTGAGGGGTGTGTGAGAGCCTGAGTGCCACGGCCCTGCTGGGTTTGCAGTCACCTCTGCCTCCTGAACACAGGTGGGACTTCCACCTTTAACTGTGACCTCATGGTGGGAAATGCTGCTTGAGGATTGCAGCTCTGTAGGGCTGGAAACCTCCAGGCCCTCGGTTTCTGTGCCCCTGACCACCCCAGGCTATGGCTTGCTGGAGTGTCTTGCATTGCAAATCTGATTTATTTACTGTGCACTGTTCAGTGACACCTCTGATCTCTCCTGCTTGCTGGCACTGGGTCATTTTAAGTGAGATAATACATTCATTTCTCTTGCCTTTTCCCTGCATTCGAAATGAGCCTGTGCCTCTGTGGTGCAGTTCTGTGGGACTGGGGCTGTTTGGGGTGAGAATTCCCAGTCCCACGTGCCGTGGATGAATTTGTCATTATGCAGAGCAGTTGCCCAGGAGATCACAGGGTCCCCTCAGGAATGGGGAGCCTGGGTGCTGCCTGAGCACCGAGAGCAAAGTGAGAAATGAGAGGCAGGGAATGAGGCAGGGCCTCTCCACGTGGAGGAACTGCACACTTCCCTCAGCTTCCTTAAGCTGATTTTTGAGCTGTGCAGAGACACCAAGAGGAAAGACATCCTTTGGGGAGTGTGGTACCACGTAAGTCTCACACAAGTGCTTCCCCCACCCCAGAGGTTTCAGAGTGAGCATGAGCCTCTCCCAGACGGGTGCTCAGGGGGGTTCCTGCTGTGTTCCAAGGCAGCAGTGGGGTTCTCTGCCTCTCCCAGCAGCTGGAGCTCACAAGGAGTTCATTTAGCAGCCCTGGTGAGTGTTTGCCAAAGGTAACGTTGGTCCAGGAGAGCAAACAAGACCCAGCGTGTGTAGCCGTGCTCAAGCCCAGACTCTTCACCTGTGTGCCCAGCTTCAGAGATGTGAATAATTGCACTGGCTGTTCACTCTGGGTGTGATTACAGTTATATCCATGCTCAGAAATAACAGAGATGCCAGGCTTGTGAGCCTTCTGCAGCTGAACTCTTGGCGTGTTTGTTGGAGCAGATGCCTCCTTTGGGAGGATAAATCACAATCCTGAGGCTTTTACTCCATCACCCTTCTCCATTAACAGTAAAGGGAATCTGTGGCAGGGCTCACAGCAACCTCTGCCAGCCCTCTCTCCTTAGCCCCCCAGGTTTTTCCTCATCAGAAGCCCGGGTGTGCTCCTGCCCAGGTGTTTGTGTCAGGCTCACGGGGGTGTGCAAACCCCGTCACACACAGACACAGGTGACAACAGCCTTGAACTGTTCTGGAGCAGCCACAACGTGTCCTCAGTCTGACACAGTTCCGTCACATCTGGAGATGAGTTTAGTCTGGCCACATGATTTTGATGTGTGTAACTACAAGAAAAAAAAACCCTGATGTGCACAATCTGTCGTTTCCAACGTTTAGAAAAGGTTTCCAGCTCTAATTTATTAATAATTCTGATAGGGAAGATGTTTTTTCTGTGTGATGAGGACTTCTTCACAGTTGTAAAAGTATGTCTGATAACTAATTGAAGTGGATTCAAGTGATAGTCAAATTTGAACAGAGCTTTTAATAGCCAGAAGCAAATAACTGGAATGCAGCCTGCTGCTAGGGAAGCACGCCGTGTTTTGAACGCTGCCATATGTCCAGATACAAATAAAACAGGATCAGAAAGTGCTCAGCATCCTTCCAGGGCTGTGTCTTGTTTGCTTTCAGGCCCTATCAGAGGAGCCTCTCACGGCAGTTTCTCAAAGTGACAAGTTCATGGCAGTGAGCTGGAGACAAACAACGTCATTAGTGGGTAACCTAATGAGATATGGCTCGTGCTCCACTGCACGAGTGGGGCTGAGCCGGGTTTGATGTGGCATGTGGAGCGAGAGAATCTGATCAGATCGGGTGGCTTTCAGAGGGGGAAATGGAAAATTGAGATTTGTTGTGGGCCTTGTAATTGGGGCTGGATGAAGTCACAAAGAGAGGGGACAGGGCCAGGGGCTGCAGGCACCTGGAACCCCTTGGTGGAGCTGCCCAGGCGTGCCAGCCCCTCAAATACAAGTTTAATGTTCAAGGGCTGTGTTGCATGGAGTTCTAGTCCCAAGGGTAATTCTGAGTCATGCAGCACCATGCAGAAGTTCTAACTGAGGTGTATAAAATTAATCACTTCGAGCATTAAAGTTCAATTTTGGACTTCAGTTAGAGTGTTTATGAACCATGTGAAGCAATATTATACTTCCTTATTAAAAAGATTATTTCAGTTATTGGTTAGAATACTTTTTGAGGGTTTTTTTATCTAGCTTTGCTAATCACTTCCAAGCACTGGGTAGACTACAAATTGCACACCAGTGATCAGCCATACAGAATACTTTCTGAGTTGGTAATATGAAATATTAACTAATAATCCAAACAAAGTATAATAAATTGCTGCTTAATTCTGAGACGGTGAAGCAGAACTAAATATATTGCATTACTTTGAAAATGTGAATGATTTCTTTTGGAAATAAGAAGTTTCTCTTTAGCTTCTAAGTGTAGTAGTAAAAGCCAGAGAGTCATGAGTGCACACTGAGGAAATGGGATTAGCTGGTCAGAAACCATCTCAGGTCAGTGGCAAGGGAAAAGCACTTTACAGTTTCAAAGGTAGCAAAAGTAAGGAAAGAAAAATACTAAAGAGAATGAAGGAGAAATTATTANAAGAGAAGAGAAGAGAAGAATGAATTCAAGCCCTCTGTAATTACATTTTGGAGGTTGCTGACATTTGACAAGTTTGCCAGTTGCAGATTAAAGGTGAAGGTAAAGAGTCAGAGATGAAACAGGGATAGAAAAGTGCCTCACCAAAGGAGGCAAAAGGTTACCCATAAAAAAAAGAAAATAAAGAAACAAGAAACCTTTCCAAGGAGGGGAAAAGCTCTGGGTTCTGATGGATGAACTGCCAGAGTTTCAGGAGTTCCCACTGCTGAGCATGCCTGGCTTGGGAGTGCACTTAGGACCTGTCCACGGTGTTGGCACCCCCAGCTCTGTGGGGACCCTTGTGGGAACAGTTTCCTCATGGTGTTTCAATCTGGCAGTGCTCCAGCAGGGGAAAAGCCAAGGAAGCAATGGGAACGTGTTACCTTTGTCTGTGTGTTTGGTCCTCCCGAGATTTCCAGCTCCCTTCACATTTTTGGGAGTATTTGGCTCCTGCCAGTGGAACAGGGGTTCTTCTCAGGGTGCAGTGGGATTGAAGCCTTGTACTGAAACCTGTTTCAAAGATTATATTCACTGTTTGTCCTAGGAAGAGGAAATGCTTCAGAGAAACAGATAGTTCTGTTAGAAAGGGGGGTTCCTTCCTTTTTTTTGTTTTTTTGGTGGCTATTGTTCCATTACTCGTTCAGTGCCCAGCCTTTGCACAGCACCCTGAGTGCCAGTCCCATTCCCAGGGGGAGTGCAAGGAGCCTCTCTGGGTAAAGGTCCTGAGGGCTCTGCCCACGTCATACAGAGAGGAGAGAAGTCACTGGAACTGGGTTTTCTTCCAACTGCGTGTTCTGTGGGAGAGGAGTGAGGGTCAAGGACTGAAACCTGGGACGTGCTGAAAGGGAAACCTGATTTTATGGGAGGTGGAGTGTCTCTGCTTGGGCAAAACGGGGTTTTCCTAAGTTTATCTAGAGGCTCATCAAATACGTAGCACTTCGATCTTCCTGAAGGCTTTTGGGGATTCCTAATTCTCTATTTACTCTCCTTTTTTTTTTTTTGATTATAGCTTTTTGTCCAACTTGCTGGTGTGTTTGTGTTCCGTGAGGTTCCCTAAGCAAACAGGAGCCAAGACAAGTGTGGCTGGAAGGAAGTGCAGAGCAGAGCTGATGGATGTGTTCCTGCTCAGGTGATCTCTGATGGCTGTGTCAGGTGCATCCATCTGAGTGATGGCACTTCCATTTAAATATCTGTGCAAAGAAGGGCTCTGCTCGTTGGTTCTGTTGTTTTCTAGGCCTGGTTGGGAGGAACATGCTTCATTCCATCCTTTTCAGCAGAGGACTCTAAAATAATCCTAATTTTCCTCAGTGGCTGAAGGCTGGAGGTAGCATCTGCTTAACAAAGAGACACAAAGTGCTTCAGTGCTAAATCACTGCGTGGTCCAGGCAGCCCTAAAAACCCACGTGGATTTCCAAGGACGTTTGGGCCCAGGTGTGTTATCTAACAACAAAATGTAAGGCAGCTGTGGTGTGGTTCAGAGAGGTTGGAGGTGGGGAAGAATACTGTGTGGAGGGGTTTTTAGGTTAAAATCGTGGTCAGTAAAATGAAGCCTAGAATGGTTAGCAGAGCTTCTCCCCAGTGCTTAAAACTGTGATGCTAAACCCTTCCTAATCTTCTAAAGTTCCTAACGGGGCACAAATGTTTCCTAGGAGCCGGCAGGTTTTCCTACAAGCATTTAATCTGGTTAGGGTTTGTTGCTAATGCTCCCTAAGGCTTTCAGCACTTCCACGTTCCAGCCTGTCTGCAGGTGACCCACAGCAGAGTTCATCCTCTGCCCAGCTTACTGAGACCTCCTGGCTGCTTCTTACAAACTCCTAACCAGCAGCTTTTTTCTAAGAAGCGTTTCAAGTTTCAGATAAATCAGCTCCTGCCACAAGCCCCGGTGTCTCTGAGGCTTGCTCTGCTCGTGTCAGCGAGGATCAGCTGTGGTTTGCAGTGCTTTGAACTCTGGCTTTGATAAAACTGCGCTCAGCATTTATCATTCTTCTGTCAGAGTCAAGTTACTTTTTAATTTAGATTTTTTAAAATATTGCTTAAATGTTAAGATCCATCTAAATGATGGCAATTACTCCGTCTGTAGAACGAAAAAGAAAATTTTCTTGTGTTTACCTCATACCAATGTTATGAAGTTCATTTTGAACTTAGAGTCACTTCAGATGTTTTCATCTAATCTCGTTGAGGAGGAGATGCAGGAATGTCGTTAAAGGCCAATTTTATAGTGTCCACAGAATCCTTCTGTGTTTAGGGCAGAGGAAGAGAAATTCTAGAAGAGATTCAGAGACCTTTGAGTTAAGTTCCTGCTTTGGCATCTCCTTGTGAGGAAGGAGCCCCTCTCTCGCCATCCAGGGAACCCATCCAGGGAACCCTCCCAGGGAACCCACCCAGTTCTCATCCAGGGAACCCATCCAGGGAACCCATCCAGTTCCCATCCGGGGAACCCATCCAGGGAACCCACCCAGTTCTCATCCAGGGAACCCACCCAGGGAACCCACCCAGTTCTCATCCAGTTCCCACCCAGTTCCCACCCAGTTCTCATCCAGGGAACCCACCCAGTTCC
>VYXC01003771.1:315689-361614 GCA_013397175.1 Platysteira castanea | reverse complement strand
CGCCCAGTTCCCCCCAGTTCCCCCCAGTTCCCAGCCAGGCTGCCCCCGGGCAGTGCCCTGGGGAGGGGAAGGGGCACAGGGGTGGCACTGGTGGCGCTGGGGAAATCCCAACTCCTGCCCTGTGCTCTGCTCAGACCCGGGCGTGGATGCCTCTTCCTGAGGCCTGGGAGCTCAAAGAGGTGAAAACTTAAAAAATCGGTGCCTGGGTTTGTGAGAACAGGCCTGGCTGGGTTTCTCACGATTGGGGCTGGGATTAACACTCATCACTTCGGAGGCTGGGTCAGCAGTGCCCCCTCAGTTCTCCTTTCTCTGTCACCATCCCAGGGCTGAATTGCCAAGCAGCCTCTTTTCCCTTCCCTCCCAGGGTTGCATGTGTTTAAAAAAACACCGAACACCAATTAATTTGTCTAATTTACATGAAAAAGTGCAGAAGATGTCTTTTTTTTTTCCATAATTAACTGTATTTTGCGATTCATTAAAATTCTGCAGCCCTCCACATAATGGAGCCCTATTCACTCCATAGGAGATAAGTGCTTAATTCCAGAAGGGGCAGACGGAGAAGGCAGAAAGGAAGTGGAGGAGGGCAAGATTAGCATTTTCTATATCAGTTATGCATATTCATGAGGGAAAATGAAGCCCTGCCAATTCATGTTGGCTTCAAGTTTATTTTGTGGGGGTATTCACAACACCTCAACAAATGGTTGGCGTGGGTTTCTCCCGGTTTTAATTGAGCAGGAAGGCGGGGAGAGGCTTTTTAGTGAGCCCAGAGGGCACGGGGCACACGAGGAGCAGATGGAGGCTGTGCCAGGGCACGGCCTCTCCCCAGTGCCCTCCTTCCCCCTGGTGCCACCACCCCGAGAAGCTGGGGGAGCAGGATGGGGACCTGCAGCCTCCAGATGCACCCCAGATCCCTCAAATACCGGGGAGTTCTCTTTGCACAACAAAAACCAACAGTAGATTCAGGCTCGATGAGAGGTGCCTGCACATTTTCCTCACTCTGGGATGAGGTCAGCCCTTCCTGCAGTTTGTGGCTTCTTCATCAGACAAGAGCCTCATCACTTCCTCTCCCAGGCAGCTCTCAGGGCTCACCCAGCAGCTGGCCCTGACAAGAGTTTGCCCCACGTTTTGCTCTTCACCCCCACCCTGGCTCTGTCCCTCTCTTGGATTTCCCATTAAAGGATTTCTCTTTTATAGATCAGCTCTCCTGTCAGATGAGCTGCCCTGTGCACATCAGCCCCCTTCTGAGCGGCCTGTTGCTGGTTACACGTGTTCCTGTTTAGTTTTCATTCCATTCCCAGCCAGGATAATTGCGTGTTCCTGAAAAACATTTTAAAACCCTGTTTGAAGGACAGGAACATTTTTTATTTGTATTGTTTTTTCCAGGGATTTAGTATTGCTGATGAGAGCGAGATGGTCCAGAGTTCCACATAAGAAGCTCGTGTGCAGCTCTTGTATGAATACTTTAAAATATTTACTTGCAGGGAAATTACTTCATCAGGTCCTGTATCATATTATGCAGCTCTGCCTGTCTGAGATGCTGAATCCAAGGGTTCTCATTCTGTCAGATTTGTTTAATATCCTGGTGAGTTATAATATAGATATTCTTATCACAGAGTGGTTTGGGTTGAAAGGGGCCTTAAAGATCGTCTCAGTCTTGGTTTGGTTTTTTTTTTTATTTTCAGTAGATTTTTGTTCTTCTGCAGTTTGTTGCAGCGTCACTTAAGTATTCTGTCCAGGTCAGTGTCCTGGTGGCATCTTCATCTGCCACAATTAATGTATATTATATTTAGAAAAAAGCTACATTTATGGTGTTATAATGTCGATATCATGGGATTTTATCTAACAAAATGGAGTTGAGGCCATGGATCTGCATTTGTAGTCCTAGCTGTGCTCAGTCTGCATCAAGGTCACATGCCAGCATTCTGTTAAACACTTTTACTGCATTTCCAAAAACGTAAGGTAACTTTTGTGCTGGCAATTGTGGTTTATTTTAGTGACCCCAGGTGATTTCCTGTCCAGCTCACATCCCAGCTGTGCCAGAGCTGTGCCTCTCCCAGCACAGCCAGGCCGTGCTGCCGTGGGAAGGAGCCTCAGCCCTGCCCTCCCAGCCCTTCCCTGACCTCAGAGCCCAACTGCAAAATCTCATCCCGCGCAGAAGCTCAATGGGTCAGGTGTCAGCACAGTGTGAGGGGGTTACTCCTCATCAGCTGTTCCACAAGACACAATAAAAACGCTCTCACACCTGCCAGGGTCAGCAGAAAGGAGGGGAATGCCTTTATTATTGACATATCTCACATTCTTACACAATTCCCAACTCCACCAGGGATTGGAGGACATGTCACTTCCTTCTCCATCCCACTGGAGAAAAAAGCTGCTCATCAAAGTTCTCTTATCACAAAAGGAATGAAAACCAGAAAATAGCGTTAAGTACACATTGGCTATTATTTACATGAAACTGTGAGAAAGAATCTGACTCCAAGGTTAAAAACAGAAGGCTTTAGCAAAAACCAGGGCAGCAGTGAGGCAGTGCCTTCCTGTGCCTGCTGTCCTCGGGGTGATGAGCACACTTTGCCTGCAGGGACACGGAGCAGTCTCAGGTTTGTGCCACCACCAGGAGCAGGATACGATGAGCTCCTGTCTCGACCTGCAGGGCCGTTTTTATTGCATGCTGATCATTCTGATCCCGAGCCAGCCATCCAGCTATTCACTCTGGCTCTGAGGACTTGTACTACATTATCATACACTTTGAAATTCGTGCAGGGAGGATGTGATATTGCAAGTATAAATCAGGAGGTGACAATTCTCTTTGGGAAGGTCATGTTCTGTGGGGCTGTGCTTGGCGCTCGGGAAGCCTCTGGCTTGAGAAGTTTGGTGTGCTTATTATTTTATGAGCAGCAGATGTTGTTTATCTCCTTTTTGTGCTTGACACCTCCAAGATTCAAAAGTGTTTTTTAAATTTTCTACTTGGGACAAAAGCCTAGCCCTGCAAAGCTGGCCTTGCAGAGCCAGGCAGTGATGTGGGAGTTGCCAGGGGGGTTTTTGCAGCTGTGCCTGCCAAGTTCCACATTTCCTGCATCCAGCCCTTCCTCCTGCAGGAGGGCAGAGGGCAGAGGGGTCCTCCTGAACCTCGATGTGGAAGGTGACAGAGCACAGGGGCCTGGATTGGGGCGCTCAGGGTGGACATGACCAGAGTTCGATGGGGCTTGTGAGGGGAGGAGAGGAAACTTTGGGTCATGGGGGAGAGGTGTGGTGAAACTCCCTGCATTGTCTGGGTGGTGCTTGCAAGAGAGAGGGGAAAACTCCTGTTCTCCCTGCCAGAGGCACCCAGACCTGCCCAGAAGGAGGGGCTCAGCTGCTGTCCCACGGCTGGGGCGGGAGGCAGCAGTGCCCTGCAGCAGGGGCGAGGGGAAACACCAGCACACATGGAGATGGATGCTGCACTGAGGGAGCAAATCCTTCTGCAGGTAACTCACAGCAGCCCTCCTGTGTCGTTTGCTTTGTGCTGGTGTCCCCTGAGAGCAGCTCCTCCTTAACATCAGCTTTTTTTGTTTTCTGATTACCTCTCTTACCTGCCCGTGCTGCGTGATACGGGCTCGTTTCTGGGGGAGTGTTCACAGTACATCTCAGAACTGCTTAAGAGCTTAACTAAATCCTCCAGGTTCTGTGCACAGCCAGTGGTGAGATAATCTGCTTAATTGCACAAATAAATAGAGCAGAAGTTTGGTTTAAAGATTAGGAATGTAAGTGACAGGAAATAGTAGCTATGTCTGCCTATCTCTGTCTTTTCAGTGGATTCTTGGTTCCCCCTCAGCTGTCTGTATTTGCTCTAGCAAGGCTCAAATTCCAAGTTTATGTCACCCATTTTAATCCTTAGGCCTTGCCCAGTATCAGTGCCCAGTGAGATCACTTTAAAGCATGTTAGTGAGGAGTGAGAGGGGGACTTGTTACCACATTTTGTTATTTTTTTTATTGTTATTTGTTTGTTGGGTCTGCATTTCTCAGTTGCTTCCAGGACTGTGGTGTCCACAGTTGTCTGAGGATATTTCTTTATTCACTCATCTGGCGGGAGGCAGCAATCATTGAGGAACTTGGCCTTTGGTAAAGATAGCTGTCCTGCTTCAGGGGAGGAGTTTTTCTTGAGGACAAAAGCTTCAATTTTAGTGAAAATACTGACAGCAGGGAGTTGTGGACAGGAGCCTGATGGCAGAGACACATCTGCAATGCTCTGTCCACCCGAGGATGCTCAAGCTTGGTGGCACAGTTTGCTGAAAATGAGGTGGCAGTGCTGGGGTGTTAACCAGCCTGACATTCCTGGCTGAGGAAAGCTGAGGAAAATCCGAGCAGGAGTTCTGAGCCACAGTGGGAATGTGCTGCCCAAATGTTAACAGGAACCCCAGGAGGAGCTTAGGAGGATTCCAGGGGATGCAGGCAGTGAGTCGTGCTCCTTCACGTTTTTGTGGAGATGTCGTTCTGCATACAGAGTGATCTTCTTCACATGCCTGCCACTGTCTGTCGTATTAACTTATTCTGGAGGAGTCGGAACTAAGAAGGAAACCATGGCTGAATGTGTTGCTAGAAGAGATCAGTTGCCTTTGATGGAAAAACTGAGTTAAACATAGTGTGCTAAACTGTGAGAAACAAATGTGACGTCTCCACCGAGGAGTGAATGGTTTCCATTAAGCCTGCTAAATCTGTCTTTCTCAGAATACCCAATATAACCTCATACACTCTTGATTTTAACAGGCTTTATTGTACTGCACCTCCACTACATAAATATAAAGCTAAAATATCTGAAATATTTAACAGATGTGGAAGGGTAGAGAGAGACGTCTGTGGCGTACAGTGTGGGATTGGTCCAAATTAAATAGTGATCATGGACCATTAAATATTAAACTCCATTCTGGAGGTGGATCATTATTCCTCACCTTACACTGGCAGTTCTGGCACTTAAAGGAGAAATGAAAAAACTCTTGACTAATACAATCTGTGAAAATGAGTAGCCTGAGAGTGGCTAGTTCTGATCCTGCAGGCTGCACTAACTTCCAGAGAGTTAAAGGAGATTAAATCACGCTCCCAGTATCAGGTACACCACAGTTTGGAAGACGCTGCACAAAGGGAATTGTAATACAAAATAAACTTAGCAAAGGCAGCAACTGCAGATCAGCACCCCGAGCACCTCCTGAGCTGAATAAAGGGGCTTGGAGCAGATGTGGGGAGCAAACTGCAGGGATGGAGGCTTCGCAGGCAGGACAGGAGAGAGGACAAAGTGTCTGTGTGAGGTCAGGCAAAGGGGGAAGAAATAACCCCGGAGTGGTGGGAGAGGGGAATGGACACGGGGCTTGTGGGAGCACAGCAGGGACGGGTGAGTGGCTGAGGAGAAGCCCTGGGGTGTTTATCTGGGATGTGTGTTACTCCTCAGAAGGGTGTGGGAGAAATGTGACAGGGAGGAGGGAGACTTGGTGAAAATTACAGCAAAATCTGGTCCAGTCAGTTTCCTTTTCCTTACAAACAGTGAGGGAAGGGAGCAGTGACTTGGTCTGCTCTACCCTGGCCATTTATTTTAAGTGTTAGATTACAGAGAAAATATAGGCATAATTTATTATTAATATAAAACAAACATTTATGGAAGTTTGCTGCTCCACTGGGAGTCCCACCCATGTTGTGACATAAATTCCCATTTTTGATAGAATACTCAGAAGAATGGGGGGGTGTAATCCACTATTGCTGCACATTTCCCTGTATCAAGACTATTTAGAGACTTCCTAAAAATGGGAGCTTCTGAAAGAGGCCACTAATGTGAAACATCCACTGTAGATCCAAAGGAAGGATATAGAAAACATATGGATGTAGCCCTCAGTAACAGTTTATTTGGAGGTAATAAACTGCCTTTTTCTAGAAAGCATTAGAGTAGAGGATCTGTTGAAAGAAAACTCCCTGGCTTCTGGCTAATGAGCAGAAGAGAGATAAACAAAATGTAGTAAAATAATAAAACACTACCTTACAGAGTTTTATCAAATGTCATCATAGCTGTTTTCATTCTTTTGTTAATATTCATTCTTTCATTACCCATTCTTAAACATTTAAATATCAGTGGCTCTAATATCTGAGGGAAGACAAAACATTTCTTCATTACAAGACAAGGAATAGCTGAGCAGCAAGGCACACACCGTGCTGAACACCTTCACAGACAGATCTGAGAGGCACAACAGATTGCAGCAATTAAAAAGTCTCTCAAGCCCTTCAAAACACAGATACCTCAGCTGTGTGCTTCACGTTAATCCAACCTCCTTGAAGATAAAATTCGACAAGAAAGTCCTTTATTGTGGTTCCATATTGCCGTCCCTTTTAACAAAAACCAGCTGAAGTGAGTAAGAATCAGGACACCAGGTATTTAAATAATCACAACAAGATTTGCAAGATGGGTTGTCAATGTATAACTGGTGTAACTCCACATGACCTGGAGTGTAGTGTGTCAAATGAAGGGGGTAAGAGGAAATGGGATTTATAAAAATGGGCACAATTAAGCACCATTCCCCTCGTTAAAATTGCCCTTATTTGTCTGATGTGTACGTGCATTGCAGTGGAGAGGTGGCGAGATCAGACTTGAAAGAAAAACCCAGCACAGAAAAGAAAACAGAAAAACCCCACCTACCACTGTACAGCAATAAACGAGCAGGTGATCCTATTAATTATTAAAAGGTAATCCTTTTAATTAGTACAATTAATCATGTTTATTAGGGATGGAATAAGGACCAGCTCAGACCAGCCCTCTGTGGCAGCAGCAAATCCAAAAGAGGAGGCAGAGCTGGCGAGTGCAGGAGCCCAGGTGAAGCTCTGGGAGGGTGACAGAGCACAGCAGAGCTCTGTGGTGGGGGTGGATCTTAACACAATTCCCACAGTGGCTTTTTGCCCACTCTGCCACATTAAAAGGCTTGTGGCACCATTCTCTTGTGCTGTGTCCCCGTGCTGAGCCCTGGGACAGCACGGGCAGGGCTGGGCACTGAGGAGGGGGGGTTTTTTTGGAGACCTTGAGTGAAATGAGCTTGCAGGCTTTGATTTGGCAGTGAGTCCCTGGGGACATCAGAGTGAGGGGAGTGAGCAGCACCAGCCTGGCCCGTAGCTCACACACCAGCCAGGAGAGCAGAGGCAGGAGCGCTGGTGCTGCTGAGCCTCCCCAGCTGCCCCGGGCTCCCTGCGGGTCTGGGCTCTGATCCCAGCCCCTCGCTGCCAGCCCCACCTGCCTGGCAGCGAGAAGCATGGCCTGGGCTTTGAAGTTACACTAAAGATAGATTCCCTTCTTTCCCCTGCCTAATTTGGATCAGATGGCCGAACACCAGCCGGGCTCTTGCTATACCTCGTGTTGTGTTTCAGCAGCTAAATATAGCTGTGTTACCTCAGAAATACCGAAATGACCCAGACCAAACAACTCCCCCAGACACAGCAGCGGTGCCGGGGCTCTCTGGGGGCTGCTGTTCCTTCCCAGTTGGGTTCCAGCCAGCACTGGTTTGTGTGGCTGCTGCCGGGGCCAGCTCAGGGCTCAGCGCTGCCGTGCCTGAGCTCCAGGGAAGCAGAGGAAGCCACAGTGCACAAGGCTGGAGCCCTGTTCTGAACATTCCTGGAAATATCAGTTCCTTTATAAAGTGTGAATGAGAGATAAAGACAGACCTTCAAAGCCACTTTACATCTCTGGTGAATGTGGGCCAGTTCCCAGCTCTGAATTACAGGGTACCCAGCACAGGAGAAGGCAGTTATCCATCTCCCCAGTGCGCCACCAGAGCGCTTTTGATCTTTGTGATCAGATTATCTTGTTAGTGCCTCTCCCAAGGCGGTGGGAGCAGATGATTTTCCGTGAGGACCGATGCATTGACCTTTTTCCACTTACTGTGCCCGTTCTGAGCCTGAGCAGAATTTAAACCTGCGAGGGGAAAAGCAAGGCTGCATCAGACAAAGAGCTCTCCCTGCTCTGCAGGAATCTCACCGGTGGTCTGCCAAGGGTTGTTGGTTGTTTGCCCTTACGTTGTGTTTTCACCTGGTTTCATAAACAAGGCTTATTTAATGTCCTCTGCTGCGTGCCTGCCTCTCAGCCTTGCCACTCCTTTCCACTCTTTGGCCAATTTTAATCAAATGTAACAGATGTGAGTTCTCTGAGGAGAGAGACCCACTGGTGAAAACACAGTGCTGTGAGCTCAGTCTCTGTGAGGGCACAGAACCTCCGGAGAAGCCACCATTGAAAAGCTGTAGGAAAAACCCTAAGAAAAAAGCTGCAGTGACAGCTGCTGCTTGCAGAAGTGTATTTCCTTCCCTCTTCTTTCCTTTTTAAATAGCAATGATTTAGCAAAAGCATTCAATCATGTCCTCAGATGTTACCATGAAACCGTGGGAGTACAACATCTGGAAAGAGAGTCTTTTCTGCTGACAGACTTACGCAACATGAAACGCGTTTGTCTGTTCTGTTACAGCACCATGCTTCCCCAAACAGGAAAAATCTGGGCTGGCCCTTCATGTGGAATAAACTGGAGCAGCTCCCCAGAATGCAGTTTGCTGATTCACAGCAGCATGGGCTCCAATCCCTTATTTTCTCTTTCTTTTCCTGTACATGTGGCACTTTCTAAATAATACAATGTATTGATGATATTCAGGATTTCAGAGAGGCGTGCTGGCCCTCAGACAGTGGGATTGTTTTTATCTGTGGGTTTGGGCTGCAGTGTCATTAAAGCTAGTTAGCTTATGTAATAAGTTAATAAATAACTGGTGATTTAGCTCCCAACACTGGTACATGTTAAATGGATGGCAAACGTCTTCTTGCTGTATTTTCCATACTCCATTCCATATTGTATTTTAGTGCTTTGTTGCTGTGGTTTAGTGTGGAGGAGCCTGAGCAGATCCCTGCTGCTGTCACATTTTAACACAGAACATCAAATCCGCAGCCTGGGTCCGCTGAGCACTTCCCAGTGATGGGAGGCTTTGATTGTTCTCAAGTCTTTCCAGTGAAACGTCAGACTTCTCACACTGTGGAAATGATGTTCCCCAACACAGAGCTTGAAAACAGATAATTATCCCAGGACATGAAACAGAATTAACACGCGCTAGAGCATGTCACGGACATCTCCCTCAGCAGATAACAAAGGTAATTGCTGTCAGAGTACAGAGCAAGGAGGAAGGTTGGCTCTGCTCCTCACACAATTCAGGCTGGCCACTGTTTACTCACTTAGCCCCTAGGAACGGGTGCCATTCCTGGGCTGCTGAGTGTGCCCAGCCTGCTGACTGTGGGCACTCCTCCTTTTACACTGCCCAAGTCTTGGCTATTATTAGACATTAAACCCTGATGAGTCAGAGCTCATTTGTAAACCATGTCAAGCCCCAGTAATAATTAATACATTTCTTGAACCACATTTTGACTTCAGGCACAATTAAGAGGCTTCATTCTCAGCCTAGAGGAAAGAACGGACGTAATTAGCGAGGTGGGCACAGTTCTCCCGTATAGAAATCAGAGAAGCAAGGAGAAAACCCACTCCTAATTGCTAATGGGGGTAGTTCTGGTTTGTGATTTTACAAATCGATTTTCTAATATTAGAAACCAGTGGAGTGTAGAGATACAGGAGAGAAGTCTGGAAGAGACCTCCTGAAATACCACGTGTAGCTTGCTGACATCACAGGCAGCTCTTCTCACGGGTTTATTCAGCCAGGTCTTGCAAGTGCTTGAGAATTTTTGTCCCCACCTTCCTCATGGGAGGTCACTCCCAAAACCCATCACTCTGATAATTAAAATGTGTCTTTCCACCTTTTCTCCACCTTTGCCCTTCAGTGTGTGTGTTTGTATATATTTATATACACTGGAAGCACTGGCAGAGACAATAAACACAAATATCAGCGTGGGTAACTGTGAGGTGCTTAGGCTGGAGAGAAAACCACGGAACAAAGGAATCCACCCGTGTTGGTCCAGTCCCCAGGCTGGAAAGGCCTGGTCTGGAGGGACCTGAATGAAATTCTGAAGCCACTGTCAGCCCACAGCTGTGCCCCATAAATGATGTGTGGCTGTGCAGTGAAGCCACTGCAGCGTGTGCAGGTGACTTGTGCAGGATGTGTCGTGCAAAGGTTGTGGGGAGGATCTGAGCAAACCCAGCAGAGGGAAGGCTGGGGGTGCTGGCTGCTGCAGGAGGTTGGAGGTCTGTTCCCTTCAGCTGAAAAGGGAATTTAGGAGTTACTTCCCTGAGTTGTACAACATCCTGAAGAAACCAGAAGGGGATAATGCATCAGGCCTTTGTGGGGTTCTGTGAAATAGAGACAAAGGAAGAGCAGAGCAAAGGAAATGTCTGACAAAACTGAAGCTGAATGAGTTTATTTTCCTTACTTATGTTGTAATATATGAGTGCTAGATAACACGAAACGAAGAAACAAAAGCAACTGCCAAATGCTTTTATAAAGGAGCTAAGAGCACATGTAGAGGAAAATTAGCCATAAATGTTATCTCTGAGGAGAGGTCCCACTTGGAATGAGCGTATATATGGCAGTTATGTCTAAAATTTGTTCTGTTGCTATTGTTCCGTGAAGTGACAGAACATCTGCTCAGTCACAAGGCACCAGTAAAATGCAGCTTTATGCCTAAAGCAGTGTGTCAGTTCCCAACAAAAAATGTATATAGCAGGCCAAAAACAAAGGCACATTGTCTTTCCCAATTGTAGTCATTTCTGACCTAATAATGCCTGAGAAAGGATTTTTTATTTTTAAATAAATGAATGGAAGGATTGAGTCATTTATGACTCTTCTCAAGATTAGGCTTTGTGCATTATTTGTGCATAAGCTTGTGGGGGCCTGCCCCCCCGCTCCCCCAGGGTGGGAGGGGAGCCTGGGGAATGCATGGCAGAAAACGGGGTTTCCGGAGCCCCTGCGCTCAGGTCACGTGTTCGCGAGCTGTGTGTGTGATTGGATGTTTTGTGTGGCCCGCCCGGGGAGCGAGGGGGGTTTCCCCGGGGAGCGGGGTCAGTCTGGGCGAGTGGCCGACCATGCTGGTTGGGCCCCAGAAATAAAGACTTGATTAACACCTTATAAAACACCGTGTCCCTAATTCTTCCATGAGCCGAGGCTGCTCTCAGAGGCAATACCGGACCACAACATAAGCTGGCAAATGCTTTGTCTCTGCAAATCACATTTATGTCACTGGAGCACTTTTAAAAAGGCAGCGGCTTGGAAGTACCTTGAGAAAAGATCATGCTGAGCTTACAGTTTCTAAATGTACAATATTCTTCCTCCCACTGGAAACGCAGGCAGTGATACGTGTGCTGCCACGGCGAGTGGACACGAGTCACATTTCACCTCTTCAGAGGGAAACAGCATTCCCAGTGCAACGCCGTGTAGGAAACGAGTTACCAAATCCCTCAGGAGCAATTATCCTATGGAATTCGGCTCTGAATATTCCAGGCACACAACTTTCCGTGGCTTTATTCAAGGAGAATATTTTCATTGTTGTGTTCACTGACCTGCGGAGTCTGAAACTGCGGTGTAAAATATAATTTTAAAACCTATTTTCTGATGAAATGGGGTTATTGTGCTACAGCTGTAAGATACACATGCACACATGACCCCTCAGAAAACAAACTGATGGATGAAACAGAGAGAAACTGGCACCTTTTTGTACAATTGTTTTCACTGGGTGAAACAGTTATTATTTAATTAGGGTGTGGAAGTATTCAGGTGGAACGTGGCTCCATGAAAACCCACGGGAGTGCATTTGTGTTCTGCCACACGTGTTCAGAGTGGGAATTTGGGGCCGTTGTGGGGAGCTCAGGGTTGTGCCACGGGCTCCTGGAAGCCTCTGAAGGGCCCTTTGATGTGCCTGGGAGTGCGTGTGCCACATCCTGAAATATTCATGGGGAGAAAGGCAGCAGCCACTCTCAAATGAATTCTTTCTTCTCCAGGAAACCTGATGTCAGCAGAACTTTTTTGTTTTTAGTGTCGCTTAAGGTTGGGACCTTTTCTGGACTAAATAAAGAAGTGTCCCTGTGTCTGACTCAGAGCTGGATGGTGATGTGTGCTTTTCACCTTCCAGCTGAGTCAGGCACAGCCACTGCAGCTTCCCCACAGAAGCAGCACACAGTTTCTCAGAAACCCTTCAGAGGTTTATGAACCTGATCCAAAGCTTATTGCAGTTGGGAAAATTCCTGATTTGAGTCAGTTTCCAGTTGGACTGTACAAATCTTATTGATTTATTTATATAACCTTTTCCAGAGGGAAAAAAAATTATCTTTCACATACAGCAAAAACTTGAAGACCTAATTTTTAAGCTGTTAAGATTCTGGTATTCCCTGGAAGAGTTACCTAAAGATCAAAAAGCTGAATTTCGGGGGTAAACGTTGTTAGAGCGGTATGTTAGAGAGGTATGACATATTTAGATGTATTTTAGAAAAGGTTTTCTTATTCTGTGCTCAGCCCTAGAAATATATTTCGAGTGAAACCTAATGAACACTTGCAGGTGGTACGGGCATCTTAAATGGCAGCACCTTAAAAGTCACATCCAGGGACAAGGTCTCCAAGTGGCCGAGCCCATCATGAACAGCAGAAAATGCCCTCACCTGCCAGGTTTGTCGTGGTCTTCGACTGTAACCTGCTCAGGACAAGGACAGCTGGCAGATTGCACCATCAGGAACAAGTGTTCTTCAGGCCGTGGTGGGCAGAGGAAAGGCTGTAGGGGCAGCACTCCCCGTGGTGGTGCTGGTGGATGTGATGTTTTCAGTTCAAGGTTTGATAAGTGCCACTGGTCATCTAGGGGGGAGAACTGTCGCCCTGGTTTTCTCTGAATTTACATTTTTTGGAGTCAAAGTTCTCACAGTTTTCATGTAAATAATAGCCAATGTTTACTTAACTGTTCTTTTTTGTTATCATTCTTTTACAATGAGAGAAACCATGATGGACAGTCCTTTAACCAGTGTGGTTGGAGAGGTGTTAACCTCACCTTCCAACCCACTGTTGGATAGACAAATGTACAAATACTGAGAGAAAATGAACACTTGGGTTCATTCCCCTTCTGACACCTCGGTGTGCGAGTGTGGTTCTTTCTCTTGTCCTACATCCACAGAGAACATTTGAGTTCATAATTTGTTTTTCCAAGATATTTGAACGCCGTTGCCAGGAGCAGCCTCCAGCTTGAGGAGCTGCTCTCGGATGTCCACGGGGAAGTGTTTTTGCTTTACAGACACAGCACCAGGGGTGGGAGCCGTGTGAGTATAACACAGCACGAATATCTGAGCATTGTTTGTCTCTCCTTCCTTTCCAGCTGGAGGCTGAGAAGGCCCAGGTGAGGCTGCAGAGGTGGGGCCCCCGGGACGGGGGCAGCGGGGCCGGCGGCGCGGAGGCGAGCGGGGACTGCGATGACGAGGACGGCTGCCAGGGCTCCGGGGACAGCGGGCACACAGCAGGTACACAGCTCCTGGGGCTCCTGGGGGGCTCAGAAATCCCTGTGGCACCACGAGGTGGGCTGGAATTGCTGTCAAAAACTCGAAGGATTTGAATCTCAATCTGCGGAGAGCTGCAGTAAAAATAGAATGATAGAGACACTGGCCCAATACAATTTAACACTTGGCGTGCAGATAAAAGACTTAAATGTAGAGTGAATAATGTCTGCAATGAAATTTGGATCTCAGGAATACTGACGAGCCTTCCTAGATAATGTGGGCTCTTCAGATAAATAGAAAATTGATGACCTTATCGAGTATGTTAAGTGTTAACATAAACATTTATTTATTGTGTAATGATACTGAGGGATGATCCAGAGTTGGCTGAAAGTATATTCTTGAAAAAAGCATAGGAAATGCTGTGGGTTTTTTTCCCCAGTGGTGAGCTGCTGGTTAAATGCAATTTCTTGATAGTCTCAGATATTTCATTCTGCAATATTTATTCATTAAATTATTTGGGTAATATGTCATCAAGTGTAGAATCAGCTTCAGAATCCAACAACTTCCACCAACATACTGGCAGTATAATATGTAGATAAATCCTTTCAGTAACTTAATGAGAAGTAAGATGTTTCTGAACACTTGATATTATTGGTTTACCTCATCTCTAAATTCTGATTAATTTTAGCTCACCAAGATGTAACTGGTTTAATTCACCATGGTGTGTGTAAATGTAATGTGGGTTGGACTGTAAATACATGAAATACAGGTGTAAGAGTTGAAAGCAGTGTTCATTGGGATGGCTGGAGCTCAGGCAGGTTTTAAGCTGCTGCTTGGTTCTGCTGAGATAAAGAAGTGGCTTTTCCTTGTCCTTTGTCACTGAGTGGGGAGGGGGAAGACTTCAGTTGCCCTGTGGTGAATATTTGTTCAGGAAAACCAGGCTAAAAGCTGTACTGTGAAAGGTGTGCGAAGTGTTCCAGGTAATTTGCAGTACCAGCTCATAAACACTTGAGTTTTAGTTGGCATGGATGGCCTGTGTGATCAAAGTATCATCACATGGGGACACCGTTTTTAAAAATCAACTAATTACAACGGACAGAACAAACTGAGGTTTTTAAAAATCAAGTAATTACAGCGGACAGATCAAACAGAGATTTTCACCATCCACTCACCAATGTTTTTGAACAGAGGAATTTTGATAAAATGTTACTTCAAAACTCCTCGCTTAACTTTTTTATTGTTTACTGTATTTCATCCATAAGCAAAGAAAAGACTTTTAGATGTTTTAGACCCCGGGGATTTAGGAAGATAAATACTCTAATATGATTTCCTCTCTGTGTGGAGTAATAGAAACAAAAGCCAGGTGCTGCACGGTCTTCAGTGAGCAATCAGACTATTAGCACACCCTTTGGGGAGGATGTGTATCCATGCTCCCATGGTCAATGGCACAGTTCAAAAATACAGACTTGAATACTTTCAAGACTTGCCTTTCAGCTGGCTTTAATAATGGAAAGCTACTTAATGTCACTTTTTCTCTTTTTTCGCAATCTATTTAATTAAAATACTTTAGGCTGATATCATCCTGGATTTAAAAGAATTCTATTTATATAACTGGCTGTTTCAGAATTTAGCAGGGTGTATATCCAATTAAAAACGTAATTACAATAAATTTTAGAAAATGGTATTGATTCATAACAGAAGAATAAGTATTTCATTGTGTGACAATAGTGATGCTCTATCATCATTAGCTTTAAAATACTGTACTGTGTACAAGCCACTGGCAGTAAATCTCTTTTCCATATCTGGATACAATTAAGAGATAAAATGCAGTAATCTCATTATGGAGCTGCTTGGCTTTAATAGAATGCTAAAGGAAAACAAACATCAGATTAGCTGAGTTTCCCCTCGCTGCATGTCTGTGAGCTGATGCTGGCAGTGGCACAGCCTGGTGAACTTGCATTTCCTGGGCTTGGAACCCGCCCAGGGCGTGCAGCCCTTGTTTTGTGGGAGTGGAACACGGCAGCAGCGCCTGCTCGCGTGGAAACTGAGCCCTGAGCTGGCTCTAAAGCCAAGTCCCAGGCTGAGCCCTGGTTTGGAGCAGGGTGGAGTCCCAGGGAATGTCCTTACAGGTGTGGGGGAGACACAAACCAGGGCTGTGAAACACCCCTGAGCTCTTCAGGGTGTGCTGGAGCGTGGAGCCACACAGCAGAACACGAGGAATAAAAAAGGAATAAAATCCAAACACGGACTGAGTGGCAGAGCAGTCGTGCTTTTAACAACAGGCCCCTGAAAAACAGAGGGGAGTATTTCAGTGTCAGTCTGTGAACTGTGGAATTGAGAATGTAGTAAATATGTACTGCAGCTGTCATTTATTCAAAACCTATATGAAAATTACATTTACTGCTCTGTGTGCTGAGAGCGTTGCCAAAGACCGAGATCGCTTTTAGGTTTTGAAAACCTACCAAATGCTCATTTCTTTCCACCTCCCAGGAAACACTTCTTTAATGATAACGGCTTAATTATCTATTCTACATCACGTGTGTTTATCCAAATGATTTTATATGAACAAGATAAATCCGCAGGAAACCAGCATTATCTCTGAAAATTATGGATGGCAGAGGATGCTTTATAACGTTATATTCTCACAGGCCTTACCAATTACCTCGAGGGTCTCTTCTTGGGGAAGGCTGTGGGAACAGCAGTTTCTCAGGCAGGCCCATGTGTTATTTGTTGGCAATTCCGACTTTTTAATGACAACATCTGTGAATCATCTTTGAACAAAGCCTTGTGAGGAGAGGTTTAAGAAGAGGATGGCAAGCCGGGTAAATCTTGAGCGTGGACGGGGACCTTGCTCCGTGGTTTGCCCTGCAGCCCTGCAGGTTTCTAGGCAGAAGGGCAAAGCAGCATCTCAGGCTGAGCCTCGCTGAGCCCAGCCTGCTCACAGAACCACGATCTCACGTGGGCCTGATCATAACGTGAGCCCACTGGTGTAAGTCCTTGTTCCTCAGCCCTCACATGAAGGTGGTGGTGCTGGAGAGGAGCAGGGATTGCTCGGTGCCCTGCAGGGTTCAGGGAGAGGGACGAGCGTCCTGCTGCTCGTGGAGAGAGAGCAGCAGCATGGAAAGAGAGAGATTCACATCGTGCCCTGCCTCTGCTGCTCACAGGGGGAAAGTGTTTTGGCCTCTTGGGTGGAAAGTGGGAGGGAAGCTCATGCAAGGAATTCTGATTTCCAGCTCTGTGTTGTGAGGGGGCCCCACACAAGCAACGATGTGTCTGGGAAAACACAATAAAGAGGCTCTCACACCTGCCAGGTTCAGCAGAAAGGAGGGAAAAGGCCCCTTTATTTATGTATGTCACATTCTTATACAATTCCCAACTCCACAAGGGATTGGAGGACATGTCACTTCCTCCTCAATCCCACTGGAGAAAAAAGATGCTCATCAAAGTTCTCTTATCACAAAAGGAATGAAAACCAGAAAATACCGTTAAGTAAACATTGGCCATTATTTACATGAAACTATGGGAGAAAGAATTCTGACTCCAAGAGTAACAGAAGGCTTTAGCAAAAACCAGGGCAACAGAAGGTCTGGAGTGCCAGGTGGGGCTCTCAGTGTGCCACAGGAGGTGGGAGCAGGTGAAGGGTGTTTGAGTTCCCCAGTGGATCTCGGTACTGGATGGCCACAAGTCCTCCTCTAATATTTATGGAATTTCCTGCCAAACAAACACGATTTTGTGGTACTTGGATAGTGATCTCCAGCCCACCTACTTACATGGTATCAATTACAGCTCTACTGGAGCTCCTCAGGCTTTCATCTTATTTTTCCTCATTGTGCCCCCAAGACTTGTTTTCTTAATTTTACAGCTGGAGAACTGGCATAGGGAGCCAGTGGGAAGTGGGCCAGTCATTCCATATGAGTTATGTTTTGCATTGGTTTTAAGTGAGACTCTTTAAAATATAATTAAAAGCTTTATTGTTCCTTGATTAATATGCTGCTCTGTTTCCAGTATAATGCCACATTATCCATAGTGCTCCTCAGCTATTTCACAAACATTTCTATGCTGTGTTTGTTTTGGCAACTGCTGCCAGATGTTGACTCTGTGAAATCTTTCCAGCTTTTTTAAAAGCTGCATTGCTGTTCTGCCTGGAGGATGCGTCCGTGCCAGGGTACTGTGACACGAGGAATTGCACTTTTACCTGGGACACTCGGCCCCTGGCTGCAGGGATGGGAGCAGGAAGGGGCTCAGAGCAGGGTTTGGATTTGTGCTGCCACCTCCCAGCACCAGGACTGGCGACAGAGCCAGGGTCCCCTGGTTCCTGGCTGCCACCCCACCGTGCTCCTGGTCCTTGAAGGGTTTATTTTTGAGGGGAGGCACAGGAGGGAAGGTGATAAAGGAGCAGCATGAGCAGCTGCACCCTCTCCAGAGTCTGATAGGTAATGAATGACCAGCTGCACCCTCTCCAGAGTCTGATAGAGGATGAGGGCTGGAACAAACTGGGAAGGTGACCCGGGCACTCCAGTGTGGGTGTTTTAGTCCTGGGGAGCTCCGGGTGGAGGGAGCCTCTGGAAGCAGCACGAGGTGTGAGCCAGCCCGCCGTGCCCAGCTCTGCACTGCACTCGTGGGGTGTTGCCCTGGTTTTTGCTAAAGCCTTCTGTTTTAACCTTGGAGTCAGATTCTTTCTCACAGTTTCATGTAAATAATGGCCAATGTTTACTTAACGGTATTTTCTGTTCTTCATTCCTTTTGTGATAAGAGCACTTTGTTGAGCACATTTCTTCTCCAGTAGGCTTGAGAAGGAAGTGACATGTCCTCTAATCCCTTGTGGAGTTGGGAATTGTATAAGAATGTGAGATATGTCAATAATAAAGTCTTTCCCTTCCTTTCTGCTGAACCTGGCAGGTGTGAGAGCCTCTTCATTGTGTCTTCCCAGGCGCAGTGGGGTCCCAGGCCTCAGAAACCCAAGGAGCAGCAGGGCTGTGCAGAGTTTGCCCCACGTGCAGGGGTTTGAGTTCTGCACAATAAACATGGAAATCCGTGGCTCAGGCCAAGTTTTTGAGTGCTGTTCGTTGGCAGCGCTCAGAACCAGACACAAATCGGGGCCAGGCCTTGTAGTTGGAGGTGGATGTTGGATGTGTGACTCCACGCTTCCGAAGCTTTTGGGGAAACAACTGGTTTGTGTTGCCTTCTGTGGCTTACATAATCCTGTTCAGGTTCTGGGTGCCAGCTGCACGTCAGGAGCTGGAGCCTCGTTTGTTCTGGGTGCGGGATCGTTTCCCCCTGGAAAAGGGAAGGGAAAAACAAGCAGTGGCCTCACTTCTGTAGATTTTTCTTTTTTTTCTTTTTCCACAGACTTTTTGCTCTGAGCTTCAAGACAGAGAATCTATCACAAATGCTTTCTGTTCAGATCTGGGCATAGAAAAAATGTCTGGAGAATCTGAAATATGGGGCTGCTGCAAATATTGATGCCCTTCACAGGCTCCATCCTATTTTAAATGACCCGATGGGAAATCTGAGGCTGCCAGGGAAAACAAATGGGACAAAACCAGCAGTGTCCCTTCCAGATACCCTCCATGGTGTGGCTGTCACTTTTGGGGTTTCAAGGCATGAAGCATGTCCCAGCCATCCCGTGGCTCTCTGACACCACAGCAAGCACTTCCCTGCTTGCAGTGTTTCTCCCTTCCCACTGCTTTAGGTAGCAGAGCTGAGTAAATGAAGAGGTCATCTTCTTCATTTAATTCATCTGGAACACTGCGTGTGATATTAGGAGGTATAATTTGATTGTTGCCCATCAGCAGACCAGCCATGGCTCTGGCAGCTGCAGGGATGAGCAGTTTTTATCCTGCAGCATCACTGGAGACCTCCCTGTGGCTGTGGGGATGAGCAGTTTTTATCCTGCAGCATCACTGGAGACCTCCCTGTGGCTGTGGGGATGAGCAGTTTTTATCCTGCAGCATCACTGGAGACCTCCCTGTGGCTGTGGGGATGAGCAGTTTTTATCCTGCAGCATCACTGGAGACCTTCCTGTGGCTGTGGGGATGAGCAGTTTTTATCCTGCAGCATCACTGGAGACCTCCCTGTGGCTGTGGGGATGAGCAGTTTTTATCCTGCAGCATCACTGGAGACCTTCCTGTGGCTGTGCCAGGCAGGACCAGGCAGCCCAGCTGGGCTCTGCAGAGCACGTTCATGTCAAGAGATCCTTGTGCTGCTGAGATCAGGTGTGTGAAATCAATCACCCGAGGTTTTGCAGGCCGTAATTCAGTGAGCAGATACCATAACCCTCCTTTTATTAGAGCAAGGGGCTGATTAGCAGAGATCCTGCGATGTGTCTGGAGGGGCTGGAAACCATCTCGACAGAAATGTAGATTCCACAGCCAAATGCACAGACCTCAGTAGTTCAGGTTTAAGGGTGTGGCCCCTGCAAATGCTGAAATCCACTTGATTTCAGGTTTTAGGCCCATCCCTGTCCCCCCAGAGTTTTATATTGCCAAGCTACTCTGTTTTTTTTCTCTAAGTCAAACAAAATTAATAAACAGCAGTTTGTTCCTTTCCTGCCGTCGTTTAAAAAACAAAAAACCACAGCACAAAATCAGCCTAAAGTACCCTTCTCTTCAGCCCTGTGTGTTGTAAGCAATGTTACATTATTGAAGGGTCTTTTAAAGATTAGCCTAAACAATTCCCCATTTCCTCCAGTTGTATTATTACCAGCCACCATTTCGTTGTTGTTGTTTAGGAGGAAGTATTTTAAAATACAGCATGTTTAAACAGGTTGTGGTCTTAAGTTTTGGCACTGAGAGGTGCCCCAAACGTGACAGTGCCTGTCCTCACCCAGCCCCTGGAGCCGTGCTGGGGCTGAGCCTGCCCTGTCACACAGCAGGGCAGGGCTTTTCCCTCTCCGCCCTTTTTGGGAGGAAAATGCATCTCTGAGAACACCAGAGGAGTCACCTGTCACCCTGGTTTTCTCAGCCTTCTGATAATTTACATTCTTTGGAGTCTTAAGTTCTCGCAGTTTCATGTAAATAACAGCCGATGTTTACTTAACTGTTCTTTTTTGTTTTCATTCTTTTACAACGAGAGAAATTTTGATGAGCATTCTTTTTGTCCAGTGGGGTTGGAGAGGAAGTGACACCGTCCTTCCAAACCCTTGTCAAATTGAGAAATGTATAAACACAGGAGGACAAATTAAGTTCCTCTCTCTTTTTGCCCAGCTCAGCTCAGAGTGTCAGAGTGGTTCCTTCTCGTGTCCTGTAGTGACCGTGGGCGTGGAGCAGATTTGAGAAACAGCATCTCTGTTCTGTATGAATGGTGGGAAAAGCCTCTCAGTTTTGTCACAACCGGTGTCTTTTCTAATACCTTAAAGGGTTGAATTACTTACATGTGGGGCTAAAATAGCTCTAAGTGCCTTTTTATTGCCTGGCTCTGGAGCTGCCATTTACAGGTTTAACAGCCCTAATGCTTTTAAATAAAGGGAGAAGGAGTGTATGTGGCAGAGTGTTGGAAAATGATAAATGCCTTGTTATCTGGACACAAGTACAGCAGTAGAAGTCCTGTTCTGGTCTCTACAGAATATTTTTCTTTTGCAGACCCTGGTTTTAAATATCCTACGGTGGACCAGTAAACGTTGAGAGATTTGAATGTGTAAGAAATGCTGTTATGTAAATCCTATAGTTAAGAAAATTAAACTATTCATGCACAACCATCTACTGAAAATATACCAGTTTGGTGGACTGTTTTAACACCCAGAGTTCGTTTTCTACTTTTTGTGAAATTAATATTATTTTTGCTTTCTGCTCCTGCCCTCTTGTTTTGGTGTATTTGAGCAACTGAAGTCAGGGGAATAATGCACTGGAGGAGCAGAAAGCTCCAGGGTGTTCTGCATGTGGAAAAACAGAAGAAGTGCTAAAATAGCAGCACGTGACTTTTTTTTTTAATTAATAAAGACAAAATCAAAACCTGTCTCTATCAAACGTTCCGTGATGCCTCGGGAGTGGTGTCCTGTGCACTCACCTCCTGTCAGGCAGCACCTGGTCTGGATTCCTGCCTGTTCAGGATGCCATTTCTTTTCTACAGAGAGTTTTAAAAAAAAACCTCATCAAAACAGGCTTTGAGTGAATTCAGCCTCTTGTGCAAAGTGATTATTTTTGGTGGGAGATGTGGATGGCACCCTGAACCTGCAGTGATGAGCTTTCAAGGAATGTCATCTACTCGCCTGTTCATCCGGGCGTTTAATTACTGACAATATTTCTGTAGGTCCCTGACTCAGTGTTGTGACATGAGGATTTTTGCACTTTTTTTAATATGAAAGAGTAGCTTAAAACTGTGAAATGAGCACTGCACATGCACTGACTGGAGCTGAGCCTAGCACTGCACTGTTCCCTGGGAGGAGGGAGGATTCTGGCAGAACCAAGCGTTTTTCTCTTGTGTCTCCCTTCACAAGAAGTCGTCTGTGCTGAGCTGATGTGCCCATCATTCTTCTCCTGGAGTGTTCCAGCCTTTCCCATTTCCTCCAGCAAAACCTAATCATGAGACATTTTGCTTTTCTGTCAGCCATTAGATGTATAATTGTTCTTCCTTAAGTCGTATCAAATTCTCCAGCTGATGACCTGCTGCAGCAGATTGTCTGGATCATCTTGCACTTCACCCACCGTGAGCAGTCCATTCTCAGCAGCCCGAAAAAGAGAAGCATTCCTTTTCATCCATATTCTAAAAATATTTAAGTCATTTATTCTGGTTTTTTAATAGGTAGGACTGCTTCTCAATAGCAAGAATTCAAGCAGTAACCCAGCTCAGACGAGGTTGCCCTCATAAATTATATCTGCCTAGGAGGAAGAGAAAATCAGAAGTAATATAAGAGCTTTAGCAAGGGAAAAGGCTAATAATGTCACTGACCTCGTGATTTCAAGTATGGAAATTGTCTTGCAATGTGAAATTTATTATGTTGAACACCCATGATACTGTTGGACCATTTAATGAGAAACAACATAATTGATTTTCCATAATGAGCCATCTACCAAAAATATTGAGGGGAAAACTGTCTGTTGGCCATATAAAGAATTTTTTGAAACGCAGTTTGGATGCTATTGAAATAACGAACTTAACCTTAGAGAGATTTTTTTAAAAAATTAGAAAATTAGCTGGTATTGCAATTAAATGTGGAAATCAAAAGTTGGATGAGCAGAAAGAGGGAAAAAAGAGAACTTCTTATACATTTCTCATACTTTATAGGTTTCTCAACTCCACCAGGGATTGGAGGACATGGCACTTCCTCCTCAATCCCCCTGGAGAAAAAGGATGCTCATCAAACTTTCTCTTATCACAAAAGGAATGAAAAACAGAAAAGACAGTTAAATAAACATTGGCCATTGTTTACATAAAACTGCGAGAATCTCTGACTCCAAATATGCAAACATCAAAAGGCTCAAAAACCAAGGTGACAGCTGCACATCCTGGGGTTCCTCATGTCCGGATCCCCATCCCCATGAAACTACACCTCAACTTGGGTGTTCCTAAACCAGCCAATCCACCAGGTTTTGTAATCTACAAAACTTCCTGGGAAGATTTAGCGGCCAAAACCTACAAAGGGCTCAAGCCTGGAGGCCTCGGAGAGCCCGGGAGTCTCCGATACCCTGACCCAACGTGCAGGATGATGCTGGACACAGAGCAGGAAGCTTTTCCTGCCCTGCCGAGCACGTGAAGTGCACACCCAGGAGGCAGAGGGGCTGTAATAAGGCTGGCAGACTTCAGAAGAGCTTTTTAGTGCACATTAAGATGCTTTATAGGCATTTGGGTCTGCCACTGGATATTGATGAATGGTCCTGTCGTGGCCATTAGTGAAGGAAGGGCTCGGTCCTGATGGCCCTCAGACACCTCAGTCCTGCTCATGCTCAGGCTGCCCCTCACACATCCAGGGAGACTCATTTTTCCCCACCAATATGATTTTGAAGCAAGATCTGCCTCCAGCAGGCTGGAATCTCGCTACCTGAGGCTTCTTTAAAAATTTATACGTTTTAAGATTAATAGTCGTGTTCGTTGATTGATTTTGGAAGTATGCTAAATTCCTCTGTAATGCAGTGGGTTTGTTCCATTACGTTCCGTTCATTTGTTGAATTCCATGTTTGATTGCTGCTGGAGTTGTCTGAAGGTGAATCCCATGGATATCTTTGGCCCAAGTTCCCCAAACTCTGCCACTGGACAGCGGATGTCTGGGCAGCCACTAGAAAAAGTTTTAAAAACGCTGCTTGAACCCCTTCAGATAACTTCCAGCACTGCTTTAGTAGTCCCCAAAGTATTGTCCTGTTGCCTGTCGTGGCTGGAGCTCAGGAGGTGTCACTGTACAACCCTGAACACGAAGGCAAAGGCTGAACCAGGGGAAAGCCTTGGATGGCAGAGCAGCTGCTCCTGATTCTCATGAGCCCGATTGATCTGAGTGTGGAACGTATTAGCTGCTATCTCCAACACTTTGTGGTGTCAAAATTCATCAATACTCATCAATACCAACGTGTAACAGCAGGTGCTGCTGCAATGTAGTGAATCCTGGTGATTTCTGTTTGGTAAATCAGCTGCCATCGCTGTTACTGTTCAGTTTGTAAGTCAGTGCATCACCCAGCAGTGCAGGAGGGATGAGGCTGCACGCACATTTTCAGTGAATACGATATAAATACCGTGACTCCTGCTATTCAGTGCAGCCCATATGTTAGCTGTTGATAACTATGATTTTTCTATAAATACAGCATTGTACCCTGACCTTTAAAAGGATGAGATGTAAAATTGAGAAATTTACCGTGATAAATATCTTGTGAAGGAGAATGGAAAGGATCTGAATTTAAGATAGAGCAAGGCAAATGGTTATTAGAGATAAGTGTGTTCTCTTCATGAGTTCTTTGGTGTCAGCCTGGGTTAAACGGGAAATTCTGGTCTTGAGCACGTGTTTGGTCAGGGGCAGCATTTCCCCTGATGTGAGCAAAAACGCTGAGTCTTGGTGAGTTTTGATGGGATTCCAAGGGTTCCCGAGTGCGTGGCAGTGCTGTCACCCCGAGGTGAGATTGTGGGAGCTCCTTACAGGGGAGGAGGGCAGCAGGGGACACCTCAGCCCAAGGGACCTGCTGTGGCACACTGCCACACTGCAGCCAGCCTTGTCCCAGAGGGGTCACACCCCTGTGCCTCCAGTTCAGTAATTCGGTGATAATTGTGTCTGGGAAAACACAGTAAAGAGGCTCTCACACCTGCCAGGTTCAGCAGAAAGGAGGGGAAAGGTCCTTTATTATTTACATATGTCACGTCTTATACCATTCCCAACTCCACAAGGGATTGGAGGACATGTCACTTCCTTCTCAATCCCACTGGAGAAGAAAGGTGCTCATCAAAGTTCTCTTATCACAAAAGGAATGAAAAACAGAAAATGCCATTAAGTAAACATTGGCCATTATTTACATGAAACTGTGAGAAAGAATCTGACTCCAAGGTTAAAAACAGAAGGGCTTAGCAAAAACCAGGGCAGAAACCAGGGCAACAGATAATTACTCAGGGAGCCTTGCTTCAGGTGGGCTGCTGGTCTTTATAAACCTGCATCAGCAGCATCCCTCCTGAGGCTTGCTTTGAGCTGGCTGGGGTCGTGACAAGGGTGTCAGTGCTGCCCATATCAGGGGCTCCAAATGAGTGAACAAAGATCTCAGACTTCTGAAAGTTGGAACACAGCATTCCATGGCAGGGCCTGGGGTGAGCACTGCCTTGAGTATTCTCACTCAGTCAGAAAATCCAGAGGGATTCTTGCTTCTGTGTTGGAAAAACCACTTTGGGTGGGTTTTGATCACTGAAAGGGGAGAGGTTTTAAAGCTGACCCCTGAGTAAGTGGGGAAACTCGGAACTCCCCGCAGTGTGGCCGAGGTTTTGCTGTCCAGTTCAGAATCCTGGCCACGTGTTTGAAACAGACTGGACGTGGCACTCGGTGCCATGGTTTAGCTGAGGTGCTGGGGCACGGGTTGGGCTCGATGATCTTGAAGGTCTCTTCCAACCCAGACATTCTGTGGTTCTGTGATTCTGTGATTCTGTGATCTTCTGACCTGGGTGAAGGAGAAAGAACAAATGTCTGAAAAAGCAATGTTCTGCCAAACATATTTTGTCAGTTGGAGGGGGAGTCAAACACTTAACAGACACTGAATCACTTAAGAAGCAGCCAGAATTCAGCTTTCAGAGAGAAATCAAGGGCTGCCAGAACTTCTTCTCTGTTCCATACCGACTGTCTTATCACTGCTATCCGCATTTCTATAAATTCATAGAGGGTCTGATGTTTCAATAAGCTATTTCACTAGTCACTGCCCAGCTTGGGGCTTTCCACACAGGGAGGTGCCATACCCGTTAGTCTTCAGTACAATTTTACTGCAATTCCTGCCACCCTAAACACCCTCCTTCCTCACCCATGAGGAATCTGCCTGGTTGGTTCTTTCTCTCCAAGTGCAATAAATGGCACGGAAAGTAGGCTGGAGTATCTGGATATTTTATTACCAGCTACTTGCAGATTCTGTCAGCTTAATCCAGAGAAGTTGGTTTACGGTCTTTTTGTTGCCATTTTTGTTTCATGCTGAGGTGTAAAGAGAAGTATTTGCCAGAACGTGTCCCCCCTGGAGCTGTGTGTGTGGACACAGCCAGAGGGAAAAGCTGCTTCAGCCCTGCTGTTCTTGCTTCTCTCATGCCCCAGGTTCCCCAGGCTCTCTTCTGCTGAGCCTTCAGCTTGTGCTGACAGCACAGTTTTGTCTGGGTGATTGATCATTTCCTCCCAATCACAAACCCTCAGACAGAGGGAACTGCTTCAGCAGCGAGCCCCACCTGCGGGGAGGTGCTCTCCCGTTTGGACTGAGAATTCCCAAAACGGGATTTCCTGCCCTTCAGCAGGGTGTCGCTGCTTTCCCATTGGGATTGAGAACTCCCAAAAAGGGATTTCCTGCCCTTCAGCAGGGTGTCTCTGCGTGCCTGGCAGGAGGAGGAATGCCAGCATGGCACCCTGTCTCCCCTGAGTGAGAGTGACTCGGATTCATCCCAAAGAAATCCCCTCACCTTCCTTTCCTTCCTCTGTCCCTCAGAGCTGCTTCTCCCAGAGATCCACTTCCAAAATAACAAAATATTGCTGTCGTTTTGGAAGAGAGCTACTCGGGGTGCCCAATATTGCAGCGTTTTACTGAGATAAAAAAGTACTCAAAACGGAATTAAAGCCACCTTCCTCAGGTTGAGATCTTATCATTGAAGAGTCAAAAAAAAAAGGGCTGAACTGTCTGATTCTGATAGTTTCAGTTACAAATACTTCTTTGCAGTGTGCCTCCTGCTAAGTAAGCCTGCTGAAATAACTGCATGAAACTCAGCTGGGGTGCTGGGGTGGAAATCTCCTGTTTCATTTGCTGCTTCTTCTGCCCTTAAGGCAAAATTCATAACACACAATATGGAAATGCTGGTTCCAGTGACATGTTTTATACCACTACCCAATCTGGTTACAATTTTAATATAAGCCTCGCATTAGCAAGTGTTTCATCTCCCTAAAATATCTCCCCAGTTCTTTTTTAATTGTAGCTCCTCAAAGCTTCCACGACAGTTCACGTATGCATTATTTCTTCCTTCCCCATTCTTTCCACCCCCTGCCACCCTCGCCAGCTTGGCAGCGTTTCCTTGGCCCTTTGGTGACTGAACTTTCTCTCGCTGGTGTGAAATTATAGCTCAGCCTGTTTTCTGCCAGTCCACAGGAGGCGGGAAGGAGCCTCACATCTCATGACTAAGTGACATTTAGCACGTTGGGTATCATCGCTTCCAGCCCTCCCCGAGCAGGCACTGGTGGATTTAAGAAGTCAACACAGTAGGAAGTGTCTTACCCACAACAATCTGCCTCCTCAGGAGCAGCAAGTCGGGCTTTATTTAATCTGTGGCTCCTGTAAAGTGCCGGGGTTGGGAAATGGGATGCTGGTTTGCATCTCTATTTCTGGAAAGCCTCTCGCTGGTTCTGCTCCGCTGCTGCTCCGGGGAGCTGGGCTGGCAGGGATGATGTTATCACAGCACGTGTCCCAGGAGCTGCTGTGGGCTGTGCTTTCGGGAGACCCTTAACAATCCCCCTGCACCCTGGAGGCACCACTCAATCCCTGCCTTGCTCTCCCCGTGGCATCTGCTCAGGAGATTGGCAGCGCCTCTTGCAGCAGGTGCTCATTAGGAACACACCAGCTTTCCCTGCTCAGACCTCCACTCACACAGCGTTCTGTGCTCTGCATAATTCCTCGTGCTCAGCGTTTTCCAGCAGAGCAAATGAGATGGCAGACTCGGGGAAATGGGACTGGGAAAATTGCCCCTGGGGACCTGGCTAGGGGCTACCCCCAGCTCCCGTGATGGAGCTGTGTGCAGGGTTTGTTGTCCACGTGCTTACATGTGCATGGCCTTCTTCAGAGGTGAAATGTGCACCAGATACCTCAGGGAAGCTGTCCTGAGGGTACAGGGTAAGGGACAGGGAGGATGGATTGGGAGAGATTTGAAACATGGGTTAAGGGAGGAAAGGAAGGCAACAGAATCAAAACCTCGTTGTGTTTAACAATTTCCATGGCAGTCACATCCCCAAACAAGTCAGGCCTCATGCTGCTCTCAATTACACAGCGTTCAGGCAGCAGAGAACAAGTGGTGAGCTGTGACAGTGACAGCTCAGGCAGTTAGAGGGTTAGAACAATGGAAGGAGCAGGAAAGAGATCTCCAGGTTGCACACTGAGCTGGAGAGGGGCACAAGAGCACAGTGCCATGGGGCAGCACGGGCAGGTGACACAGGCTGGCTGCTGGCAGCAGGAAGGAGCAGAAGGCACGGGAGAAAGCAGAAACAAGTGAGGAGAGGCAGGAGGGTTCCCTTTGTCAGGCACGGCTGCAGCCCTTCCCACGGGGAGCACAGCAGGGCACAGCACCAAACGTGCAGGAATGCTTTTTGGGACTCAGGCTGCTTTCCCTTGGCACTGGGAATTACAGACCTCAGTGGGTCAGTGTGCCTCATGGTGGAATGGCAAACTGTAAACTGCAAAAGCCAGACATAAACGTGTCTCTGCTGGGCCTCTCCTCCACGCAGCTGCCGTGTCTGAGGTTGTTTGCAGGAGGAGGAGGCAGTGAGCTGCAGGCAGTTTGAAATGCAGACCAGGATGGTTGACATGTTCAGACGTGGGTACCCGGTCACACTTGATTCTGTTCACGTTTCTTTTCTGTAACTGAGATGGGTGATCCGGATTCCTTAATATAGACACCCTTTTTTCTGTATTTACCTATGATTTACCAGGTTTTCGTAGTGGTTAAAATGTATTTCCATCTGGAGCATGGGTGAAAGTGTTGGAAAATACAGGGAAACCAGTAACCATTCGTTAGGAAGCCCCATTAGGAATCTCTTGCAATGATGATCCTTTGGCGAGCCAGCACTTTAATTTTTTCAGTTGACTTGTTATAATACGTTTTTAACCAGAATATTATGCTGCACTAAATCAAACCCCATGTAAAAACCTTATCACAATGATGAAATGATCATTATTAATCAAACACGGTCTTGTTATGGAGTGTAACCAGGGAACTTCCTTTCTTTTTGTTCTGTTATTGACACCTATTTTCCATGAGAACACGAGCTGGCTTTAATTGTGCTTACCTACTGCACAGCTTCACCCGTGCATCCCTCGCAGCCTCGCAGGTTGCTGGCAGTGTAAAAGTGACTCTTGTCCTCCTGATCTGCTCCGTGCCTGAGAGCTGAGGCCGTGCTGTGCCACCAGAAGGATGTGCTGTGCAGATTGCTGATGGCAGTGCAAGTCTTTATTTGCTGTGGAGAACGTGAGTGTTCCCTTATCTGCGGTTATCACAGGAAGCGAGCGGTCCCTCGGAGGCCCTCGCTGCTCTCTGTGTTCCCCTCACCATCTCTGATTTCTGCTTTGGTTGCTGCGTGTGTCTCCTGCTCCACGTTGCCTTTTGTCCTAAGTGGGAAACAAAGCACAAGAGCAGTGAAAACCAACCCCTGAGTTGTACCTTCAGCCATTAAATATTGTCAAACACATTTTTCGTGTGGTATCGCTCCTGTGCCTGCCTCAGGGGCAGCTGCTCCTCTGCATCTCTGGGGCTCCCTGTGCTGGCTTTGCCTGGCCCGGGTGTGTTGCACCTCCTTGGTCTCAGCTCTGCCAGCCTGCAGATGCAGCTGAGTTTTGGGAATCCACACTCCAACAAAGCCCAGGCACGTTTCCATATTGGTCTTCCTAACAGGAGCGAGGCACGGAGAGAAAAAGGGTTTTGGAAAGGCAGTTTGCATTACTGCCTCCCTGTTTATTCCTGTCCCGTTCCTCCCGTTCCATTATTCCCACGTAACTCTGCCTGTGCACGTGTGATGAAATCTGAAGGGCTGATCTGGGTTGCAAACTTGTCATTCCTCACTCACTGCTTATCTCAGTGGCACGTGGGCAGTGCCCTGGGGTGGGCAGGGATTGTCCGTGGGGTGCAGGCTTAGGGCACAGGGGACCCTCAGCCTGGCTCTGACCCCAGGGGCAGCCAAATCTGTCACTTCTGCTGAAGAGACTCAGACCTTTTGGGAAGCCACGGCTTCGGCTGTGGTTGGGCTTTTGCTGTGGCAGGTTTGGGGCTGGGTTTCAAGGCTGTACCGTGAGGAACGGTGTAAAACAGGGATGAGGGTCCTCGTTTCAGTGTTTCTTAAGGGACCTTCTGAAAACAGGCTCTCAAGTGCATTGTCCTTTGTTTCCTGATCAATAGACACTCCTGTGGCTCGCAGTTATTTCCAGTCCTCTCCTTGAGTGGTCACAGATCACTGGCCCTGGGTCAGGCTGTGCAGCTCAGCTCGCGCCCACGTGGGCCCGGTCGATGGGGCTGTGGTAGCACTGACAACAGGAGTTATGCTTATTGCACTGATTCTGGATGGGCTTTTTCCTACAGCGTTTACCACTGCAGGTTTTGATCTCCCTTGATGAGCAGTTTGAGGTGTCTTTCCAGGAGAAGTGTGTGGAAAACAAGTCGTGACTTCTTTTGTTAGTGCTGGGGCACTGGTGGTGATGCTGATGGGAAGGTGGTGCTGCCCATGCTGTTCCCACTTCAGCTCCATCCCAGCTACCAGCACCACACCTGAGGCTTCTGGCCAACGCCTGATGAAAATAATCTGCTTTAGGGAAAAGGGATTTATCCTAGATGCAGAGGGAAGCTACGTTACACTTGTGTTTCAGAAACTTAAGTACAGCGTCAAGGCTCAGGCAGCTGAAGAAGGAGCATCTCTGTCTTCAGAGCCTGATCCAAATGCTTTTTCACATGGAGAGCATCCAGGCAGTGAGATTTGCACATGGAAGGCCCCCAAAGCGTTGTTGAGAGTTCCCAGCACGTAGTCATGTGTGAAATCCTTTATGGTCCATACTGACAGGTTAAAGACTTATTCTCGCTGCCCCTTTTCAAACTGACAGAGAGTCCCAGTCCCCCAGTGCTGTGAATATTCCATGGTGCAAAGTATCCCCTCATGTGAGGTTTGGTCACATTGAAATCATCAAAACTGGCGCTGGGGAGTGGTGACTGGTGGAGGTGGCAGGATGGGGTCCCAGCTGGGAGAGAGGAGCTGCAGAGCCCCCTGAGTGCAGGGGGAGCAGCACGGCTGCCTTACAAAGCAGGGGGGTTTCCCCCCTCTCTCCCTCACGCTGAATGAAGACAGGATGGAAATGTGCAAAGCAGGAACGTGGCCTTGCTAAAAAAGCTATTAAGTGTAAATTTCAATATTCTCTACCTCTAGGTATTAGCGGGGCTAATTTGAAAGGGAGATGTGGGAACTGCTAATTTAAATGAGATTTTTAAAAGAGCAATCAGTGCTTGATCTTCTATTAAATATTTTGCCACTCGTGCTAAAGGAACAGTTGGTAGCTTTTCCAGTGGAAAGTTGCCACTTTGCAGAGGGAAAAGGCCCTTGACTGCGAAATGCAAAGGAGCAGCCGGGGTGGGAGCAGGGCGGAACCTGATCTCCACTCTAACGTGATTAACAAAGCAATTTACTTTTCATACGGGCACACGCAGGGCTTTTTGTGGGTCTGTTTCAAAGCCCTGGGTTTCCAAACGGGGTAATTTAGTGCAGAAGGATGGAAGTGACCTCTGACTGCACCTCACCCTGGTGGTTTGTATTCTGGTGCAGCAGTGAGTAACCTGCTAATGGGGTGCATTTCACACCTCATTGCTGGCCATATTAAAAGTTTTTATCCTAATTCCTTAGTAAATATTAATGCGCAGTGTTCGCTGGTATCTGTCTGTTTCGTTTACTTTCCCCATTCTTCTCTGTAATTCCTTTTATTCCCTTTATTCTATTGTGATTCTAATCAAAGCCAAATCCAGTTGTTCTAATGATCAGTTTTTATTAGTCCTCCAGGCAAACTGCACTGCACAGATACGACACTGGAGCCCAATATTATTATGCCTCTACAGAAATGATTAATTTAACATTTTTGCATATTGCAAGAATTAAAAACATGATAAATCAGCCGAGGTTTATTACACTAAGTGATGTATGTAACCTATTAGCCATTATGTTTGTTTTAACTGTTCAGTATTTATCGAGATTTCTTAAAAATCATCATTTCTGGTCCTGATCCAAAGGCTGCTGAGGCTGATGTGTACATTGCTGTGTTAGCTGCTCAGATAGGAGACTGACAGTAAAGAAAATCTAAAAAATATGAAGTTAAACCCAGAATTTCCAGAGACTTCAGCTGGGCTAGGACTGCAGAAAGTAGGTTTGGATTTTCTTAACAATGAGACTTGGGTGGTTTTTTCCTAATCAGTGAATATAAAGGCTCCAGTGTGCAGATATAATGATACATTTTAGGGGCTAGAAACAACATATATTGAGGCTTTTTTATTGACTCAAACACCATTTGTTGAATGCTACAAAGAGAGGAGATGGAAAATCAAAAATACCTTTTATTCTAGGCTTTTTTCAACTTTGGGAGCTAGCCAAAATTTTACTCCGTGGTATAGCATATCTTTTAAAGAAACATCCATTTATAACTCTAAAATTATCAGGAATTCACCCAGTGGTTCATTCATTCCTCTGTTATTAAAAGTGTGTGGCCTTTGCCTGCCTCCATTTGTCCGGTTTCATGTTCTGCCCCTGGGGCTGCTGCACCTCTGCTGGCACGAAAAGCCTCTTCTTATCAGCCTCCCTTTCCCCAAGAAAGTATTTACTGGGTGATCAGACATGCCTTAACCTAATCTTTGATAAGCTAAATGAATTGGACTCCTCGAGACTGTCACTGTGAGATGTTTTCCCATCCTTTAATCAGCCTGGGGACTTGGAGCCACGCAGAATTTACCACGCTCTCCCCTGGCGTGTGAGCACCAACGTGGGGTTTTGCTGGCAGTGCTGCAGTGCTAGCACAGTTTATTTGGGTTCTCCCCTGCTCTGTGGTCCCTGTAGCTGTAAAACTGCTGTAAATATTCCAGGATGCACAGCATCCCCTCGCCCCAGGCTTGCTGGGGTGCTGCAGTCAGGCTGGAGGCTTTGGAGGTGTGCTGGGGCTCTCTGCCTGCTGCCAGGCTCCTCGGCTGATCCTGCACACCCCGGGCCTGGTGGGTGCTTCCCAAAGTCTGGTTTTTGCTATTTATGATGGGAATGATGCCCCAGACAGCTCTCACTGTGCTGATCATGGCTCACTCAGGCAGAACCAGCAGAGGTGGGGTTTGCCAGCATGGCTGTGCAAGCAGCTCTTCGGATGACATCAGAAGCTGGTGTTCTGATTATATCAAATTATGGTGTTCTGATTATATCAAATTATGGTGTCCTGATTATACCAAAAGATGGTGTTCTGGCATCAAAACACTTCGGTTTTACTCGAGGAAGGGAGCGTTTGCTCTCTCAGCAGTTTCTGAAGACTTCTTTTCTTTATTCTTGCTGCTGCTCTGCAGCTGTCCAGAAGGGCTTTGCACAGAGCTGCCTGAGCAGTTCTGCACTGACCAGGACGTGCCTGCTGTGGGAATTCCCATTATAAAAACCCCTTCCCCAGTCACGGACTGGAAGGAAGGAAGTGATTAGCTTTGCTTGTTTGGGGGCTTTTTCTGCTGCTTGGTTTGTTTTTCTTCTGTGGGATCGGGGGCTGGGGAAGGAGGAGAGGGCTGGGGGGGTCTAGGTTAAAAGGTAATTATTTTTGTAACAGAATTAAAACCTGAAATACATTGAACCGATTTCTAATACAAACAGGATCAGCATTAGCTTTTAAAGGATTGCTATTATCATTTCAGGACTGCAATGTGATTTGAACTGTAATAGATATTGATTTCTATATTAGTGTTCTTGCTCCTCGTATTGCGTTTCTGCTGCCATCTGCTAAAACAGGAATGGCATTTTTCACTTTATTGACTGGACAGCGGGTTGGAATAGTGCACTCCTGCATCCTCTGGATCACCAGGATGACCACATGCTTCCAGAGCTCGGGATGAGGCAGCTGCTGGGACACTTGCATTTTAAAGTTACAGGAACCAATTAGTAAATGTATACACAACGAGCTCTTAAAGGGCTTCTAAATCACTTATGGAAAGGCAGAAATTTACTCTGTAGAGCACCACAGCTGCTCCACAGGACACGGTGTTGTAAAGGAGACGTAATTACTGCAGTGTCCTGTGCTGGTGGGCCAGAGCAGGGTTCCCAGGCAGTCGGGCTGGCCTTGGCTGAGCTCCCACAAAAGCTGCAGGAATCTCACCCACGAGGGCAAAGGCGAGTGCTGCCCTGGGCTGGTGGCCCACAGATCTTCCTCCCCAGTTCAGACCAGGGTCAGACTGAGAATCCCATTCTCCTCGCCGGGCCCAGCTTAACCAGCCTCGCTCAGAGGCCTCCTCTCCTCTTTCCCAGTTCCCACATCAGTCTTCTCCTCCAGCACTGCCCTCCTGCTCCCCAGGGCAGTGCCTCGTGCTTTTGCCAGACACGCAGGGTCTCCTTTGGGAGCTCTTAAGGTCCAAACCGTGGCCCTGGCTCTTGTCTTTCACTGCCGGTGACGTGGCAGCCCCAGAGCAGCCCCCTGCCACATCTGCAGCCACATCTGGGACGGGCTCTCCTGCCGCTCCCCGTGCTGGGGACAAGCTGTAATTTGTCACCTCCTGTCCTCAGCAGGCCCTGCTGTGCCACCCCTCGGGGGAGGCTGTGCCCTGATATCAAACGTGCTGTTTGTGCCTTCTGTGGCACTGACCCTTTAGAGAGGGCTGCTGCTGTCCTGCCTTGCTGGAGCCTTCCGTGTTTAATAGGGAGTCAGAATTATTTTCTCACGGAGTTTGATGTAAATAATGGCCAATGTTTGTTTAACTGTCTTTTCTGGTTTTCATTCCTTTTGTGAGAAGAGAAAGTTTGATGAGCATCCTTTTTCTCCAGTGGGATTGAGGAGGAAGTGCCATGTCCTCCAATCCCTGGTGGAGTTGAGAAACCTATAAAGTACGAGAAATGTAAATAAAGCTTCTTCTTTTCCTCTTTCTGCTGAACCCAGCAGGTGTCAGAGTCTCTTTTCTTGTGTCCTCTACCAACACAGGCTGCCCCATTCCCCATCCTCCTCTTTCCCAGGGCTCTGAGCTGGACACTGCCCGCAGCTGCACACAGAATATTGGTGACAGGGTGGTGGTGAGGGGCTCCATAAATGAGCTTTATTACAACATGTTCAGGGTTGGAACACTCCCAAATGAAGTTGCCTCTTGATTATGACTTTTCCCAGAAAGCTGATTTTGCCTAACGATAGAGAATGGTGTTAAGCAGTACCTAATTAGCATAAATTAGGTTTAATGGGAGCAAATTCTGTTAGTGCCAAGTGGTTAAAAGGTGTTTAATAGGACTGGAATTCTGAGAGTTCATCTTACACTACCTGAAGGAGCCAACTAAAGGTCTGTGTTCTCCAGGTCTGGAGGAATCAGCTCCTGAAAAAAATGGGATATTCCAGAAATACCAGCCATGGGAAGTGTAGAAGCAAATGAATTTAAATACTGCACACTTTGTAAACAAAAAGTAAATAAGAATTGGCGTAGGTTTTTGGTTGTGTTGGTTTCTTGGGGTTGTTTTTTGGTTTTGTTTTTGGGTTGGTTATTTTAGGGAGGGGTTGTTGTTGTTGCTGTTTTGGTTTTGGGGTTTTTTTAATCTAAGAAAGATAAAAATCTTCGTCTTAAGACTCTCATAATTTCTAGGCTGTGCAGAAAGGTCAGGGAGAGGCCATCCCAGGAGCACCACACCCTGCCCCACGTGTCAGGAGTTCTGCTGGAAGGAGGGAAGGAGGGAAGGAAGGAGGGAAGGAAGGAAGGGTGTCTGCGCATCTGGAGGGGGGACTTTGGGTGTGAGCACGAGTTCAGTGCCAGGGGAGCCCAGCCCTGGGGCAGGACCAGGGCATCTCTAAGGAACAGCAAAAACCCACAGCAGTACAGAGAGGGAATGTGGTTTCACTTAATTTGTCGCTGTGTTTTTGGGCAGACCGGGTCTAAACTTGGCCTGCTAAGCTGGGCTTACCTAAAGCAGCCTGATCTATTCCCCAGTCAGCTCTGACCAGGCTGGTTCAACTTCCTTCTGCCTTTTTTCTTGTCCTTTTTTGTCCTGACTTAGACTGAGAGCTTTAGTGTACCCAGTGTGAACTTTGCTCACCTTCCCCGGGGCGGGCTGCAGCAGCCTGCTGGCATTGCCACAGCCCCTCTGGCATTCTCTGCATAAATCCCCTATTTGTTCTTCAGATTAGGAGCAGGTTTTTTAACTCTGTGTTTGTAAAGCACACAAGCTTGATGCTTTTTTAGCTCAGGACTCGGCCTGGTGGTTGCTATTAAAGGTTGCTTTGAGCTCTGTGTGGGTAGTAAATAACTTGCCCGTGTTTGCTGTGAAAGCTCCTAATTTATAGGCAAATACGCGAGGAATTCATATTTGGGTTTTTAAGCAATTAATTCAAGTCGAGCACAAGGGGAATGCGTGGGGGCAGCTGAACACTGCGAGCGTTTTTGCACCTCGCCCTGAACGTGTCCTCCAAACAGGGAACGTCTGCAGCTGCTGCTTTGGGATGGGGGAGTTTATTTCCCCCGTGTGAGCAGTGCAGGGGTGGGGATGGATCCTCCCTGCCCTGGGCCGTGTCAGAGCCCAACAAAGCCCAGCTCTGCAGCTTCCCGAGAGTCCCCAGCTCCACTTCCCCAAACCATGGCAGTGTCTCCTCAGACCCCTTATGGGGGGCTAAAAGAAAATTCTTAGAAAACCAGGGTTGCTGTTAAATCGTGGCATAAATCCTCTGAAGATGTTTTTGTGGCCAGCTGCTGTGGTAAAAGAAGGCCTCATGGTCCTCCTCCGCAGTCTGCTCATCGTCGTTTCCAGAGCACAGTGGAGAGAGAGGGAGATGCAGCCAGCAGGATTTCAGGAGCAAGATTCATTTATTTCATTATTTAACAGCTCTTTTATCGGATAATTTTCTCATGGTTTAATTGGTCAATTCCTTAACCACCCCTCTGGGTGATTGGTCGAACTCTATTCAAAATATTTTCTCTGCTTGTACTAAAAACAGTTTGCAGGTGCCCATAGTTTACAAAACTCTCCTGATATCTTTTGTGAGAGACTTTTCTCTCTCACGGGACTGGAGAGAAGCAAGAAAATCCTTGCTTAGCAGCCCTTTTTGTATCCACACTCCCCTGCATTTGTTCTCCCGCATGGAGGCTGGGGATGGAGAGACAGAGAGAACTGTTCATTTTCCCAGGGCTACAGGGAAATACCCATTTTCCCAGGGCTACATCCAATATCCAAAATCTTTCAGGGGCAGGGGGTGGGATGCACCTCCTGGGAATTCCAGCCCAGGTCCTGGCCCTGCAGCGTGGCCGGGCACTGCGTGCTGTGTCCCTGAGCTGCTGCTCCTGTTCAGAAGCTGCTCCTGAAGCAGATTCTGCAGTTGGGAATGTTCATCATCCCTCTCCTAATGAAGCCATTACCCCGCAGTCACAGCTCGGAATTGCAGCTAATAGATTTTCATTTTGTTTTCTCGCTTAAGTCGTGTTTGATAAATGCAGAAACGTGAAGGGAGCAGCTTATCTCAAGCAGACAGTTTCTCTTTAAATGGGTGGCTCGAGTGTGCTTTGCATGAGGATTTTTTGGAAAGAAAAAAGGGCTTTTGCAGGAAATCTTTACAGATATTAAAGGGCAAACCCAGAGTATCCACTTGCTGAGTACAAGTCTTCTACCTTTTAGGGATGTGACTATTCTCTGCGCCTTCCAGATCTCCCTCTTGGGCATCCAGCCAAGAGTCCCGAGGCTTTGAGGAGCAGGATTGTTCTGAAGGGGGGTGGCAGCTCCAATGGCACATCCATCATCCCTCTGGGACACCCGGCTGCGTGTGCTCACATCACAGGCACTGCTCCTTCAGGGGCTGAGCCTCTGCAGGGAGCTGGAGGAGCTGGCCAGCCTTCCAGAGTTCTTCACAAGGACTTCCCAATCAGCTGCCGTGCCTCGGTGCTCTCGTGGCTGTGTCTGGTGATTTGCTGTACTTTGTGTACACTCTGTTCGTCATCCAGATCGGCTTTTTACTTTCTGCAGCAATTCCTCTCACTTTGCCAGCACCTTGCCTTTTGCAGCTTCAATGCCCATCGACAGCACTTCATCAGCAATAGCTGCCAGTGTATATTCTTTTTACAGGATGTTCACCCTTGGTTTTTATAGATAGTTACGAATTCAGTCACAAACTGATTGAATGCTTCGTTTTCATTTGCTTTTTACATGGAGTAGATTCATCAAAATGAATGGATTGCTGGGAGATTAAAAACAGAGATGGAGAAGCTTCTCTAAGACAGATTAGTGTCCCAGGCCAGAGTCAGCTCTGCCAAACCTGTCCCTGTGTGCCTCGCCTGGGTTTTCAAACCTTCACCGAGAGGGTTTTCACAGCATCCCACGGGCAGCTGCCTGCACAGCCCTGGTGTGGTGCTCGTGCCACTGCCAGCACACAGCCCCTGGTCTGATTTTCCTCTGCCCTGCTGATCCTCACTCCCAGGCTGAGCCCCAGGAGCCTGAGCCATCGCCTCGTTAGCGAAGCCAGGGCAGAGAAGGCATTTAGTACCTCAGGCTCTGCAGTGTCCTCTGTCACCCTGAGCCATTTATCACATTCCTCCTGCTCTCCCTTTCAGTGCTGATGGGCCTTTCCTTCACATCCCTGCCACTTCCAGTGCAATTTTGCTCTCCTGTTTGTCTCCATGTGCCCCTTCCCACCATCTGATACCTTTCCTTTTGCTGTCTGGCTGAACAGGGGGACACCTGGTTGAGCTGTGCCACATGTCACATGTTTGTAACATGTAAGTTTTGAAGCCAGAGGAGGTGCAGTTTCTTCTTAAGGGAAGAGTGCCAAGAACACATGCTCCTTTTCTTCCTGAGAAATGAAGGAGTGTCTGGGGGAGAGGAGTTGGGATGGCTTTAAATATTTTCATACTCCCTTCCAAAATAAGTTTGTAGTTTCCCCACATACAATTTAATTAGGCCTTTGATTTGACCTTTGTATTGAGCAATAAAAGTTAACTGGGAAAGATGTGGGTAGAAGGAGAGCACAAACAAAGCACGCCCCACGTCAGCCAGTGTGAGAACTGTTTCTGTAACCAAAACTAATGAGATCATCAGGACGAAAGCAACAGCCAAAGCATTTTCAATTATTACTAATATTTTTCTTCCTCGAGCCAGTTTATATTTTTCTTAATTACAGCTTGGAGCTGTGGTGTGACACTGAGCAGCTGCCCCCGGCGCTGGGCGTGCTGATCGCTCGCACGCTCCAGGCTGGCAGGGGCACCGAGCCTTTGGAGTCTGCAGCTCACATCCATCCTCAGCCACAAAGGTCAGCCCTGCATCCCCCCACTCCCGTTCAGTTCCAGAGGAGTTTGGGGCACGTGAGGCGTGAGGCTCAGGATCACTCTCACCATCTCCTGGTACTGCCAGCGAGGCATGAGCACGAGTTCTAAACTCGGCTAATTAATCGCGCCCTGCAGCGAAGGCAGGAGGCTGCTGCGGGGCTTTTTAGTTGTTTCTTTTATTACAGAAAAGTTACAAGGACCGTTCAGCAGAGTTACTGGGAAGGTCATGTTTTACAGACACTGGCATGCTGTGTCTCAGGATGTCACGTCAGCTGCGCTGCGCTGCGGACGAGGGCTCTGCAAACGAAACAAGCACAAACATGCAGCCACAAACATGTGCCTAGCACTAGACTCAAACCAGATGTTTCCAGGAAATGTAAAAGATGTTTGGCATGTTTTAAGCTTATACTTGCAGCTTGTCTGCGTCTGGCTGAGTCCCATATTGATATAAACAAAATGACAAAACCTTTTCTTGCCAGGGACTGATTGATTAATGGAAGTGCTGCTGAATCACACAAGGTTTGTTAGGTTAGATTATTTCTTCCTAAGGAAAAGATGGATTGTTCCTGCTTGACATTTACCATGGCGGGAGCTGAGGCAGTTCTACGTGCGGGTTTACTTTTTAACCCCCAGAACTAACACGGTTGTTTTTTGGCTCCTGAAAATCAGGCAGGGTTTGCTGTGGCCACTGGATATCAAAAGCCAAAGATGCAGTGACAGGGTCACAGGTTTCCTTGGAGCAGGACAGCTCAGATTATGCCCTGCTCTCTCTATACATGGATATATTGCATTCAGGTGTATATGGACTGAAAGATTGCTTGGGAAGAGGGAAGTAGTTGCCATTTCATGGAAGTGGGGCTCCTAGGCACCTGACATCTCCAGCAGCCTCGTGGTTGTTCCTGCCTTTTCCTTTTTGCACTTGAGTGAGTTCCTCGAAGTGCCAGACAATGTTATTTCTCGAGGAGGGTGGGTATGGCTCTCAGACGGAGGAGTTTGCATCCAGAACTCACAAAATGTGCAGGAAATAAAGAAGTTCTCTTGCTGGTCCACGGGGAAAGGCGACCTGGCAGAGATCACGCAGAGCTTAATGTAGAATTAAAACCCGGACACAGATAATCCTGGCCCAATTTGTGATTATCCCCCCACTCATTCCTTAAAAAAGAGAAACTTCTAAAAAGGGAAATGGAAAGATCTCAGGACCAAACTGGGACGCACTGGCTTACCCCCAGAATCTTGCCCCACAGGTCTTGTGGCAAGGCTGGCCTGAACCCAGTGCCAGTCTGGAGTTCACTGGGCAGAGGGGTCTGTGCAGCTCCTGGCCTTCTTTCTTTTTCTGCCTAAAGGTTTTTTTCCCTCCTAACACCAAGTTTGCATAAAAAGGTGTGTGGGGAAAAGGCTTCTGTGGACACCATGTTCTCAGGCTGAAATAGAGAATGGCAGAACAGCACATACATGGGAGGCTGCAGAGCTGTTCACTGCTCCCTTCTTCTGGCCCCAAAAAGCACCCATCACACCCACCTTTCACTCACTGGGATTATACAGACAACAATAACAGGGTCCACAGTTTGGAGAATTGCACCCCAAGTTATACTTCAGGAGTCCTCCCATTCCCATTTTCACAGCATTCCTGTTTCCATTTGTCTGCTGCAGCCGTAACTGGAAATAATTAGTGCTGGTCCTAATGTCAAGATAATGGATTATTTGGAAATTGCTGGTACATTTTATGGCGACAGCATTGTTTTGCAATTTCAGGGCTTCTTCCTTTGAATATGTAAAAGTAATTTCAGCTTTTGCTACCCGAGGTGATAAAAAGCTAATAATAACACTGCAGCATCTACTGTAATTTAAGAGCCTGTTCCACGAAGTTGCACCTAGCTTTAATTTTCTTATGAAGCTGTCAGCCAAACCCAGGCCTGTGATCGAAGGGAAATTTATCAAGGAATTGAGCTCCAGCGTGGAGAGTAACTGCAGGTGCTGACCAGCTCCCTCCAGACCTGCCTGATGAGTGTCATTACATCCATGAGGAGGCATTCAGATAATCCTGGTTAATTTGCTGTCGCCGATGCTGACAATCTGACTTTTCCAAGCACAGTCTTTGCATGGAAGTCTGGAAAGAAATGGACAGGTCCGGCTTGATGGAATTAATGTGGGGAGAGCAGAAATGAACAACCCCTGCTTCTTTTGTCTCCCCAAACAGCTTCGGGTTGGAAGTTCTCTCGTGCAGCCCGTGGCTAAAACTGATGGGAACGTGTCCAGAATCCCCACTGGGCTGTGGGCTGGGTGGATTGATGAGCGTGGATTCTCTGCTGTCAGTGCTCCCCTCCTTTAGAAACCAGGCTGCTGTAATTACCATTTACAGGAGTGGTCTGGCAGATCTCTCAGGTTTGTGTTCCCTCAGCATCCCCTCGCAGAGGCTGTGCCTGCCTGCTGAGAGGAGCTGTGCAGGCTGCGGGGCAGTCACAGTGCAGTCACTGACAGTCACAGAGAAGGGGCTGAGCTCAGATCACATCAGGAGAAGGACAAAAGGGGAAGGAGGTTTCTGTTAGGTAGCTGAACGTGTTCATCCCCTGGCAGGACAGTAGGAGATATGAACAGGTTAAAGCAGGCCGGGCTGGTGCCCTCACTAGAGAGCAAGAGCATGCAAGCACACCAATAAATAGTTACATCTTGATAATCATTAGCAGCAGCAAACTGCAAATCATTTGGCCTGGGAAGGGGGAACTGAGAGCTTGGGTGCCAGTATGACTTGAGCTTCTGTCTGATGACCCAGTAATAACCTAAAAAAGTTATAATTGCATTGTTTTGCCCTGGTATCTTTACTGACTCAGCATCACCCACTGCATGCATTTGAAAGGCACAATCAGCCCTCACTGCAGGGGAGGTTTCCTGTTCCTGAATTGGATGTCAGTGACAGTTTGGGTTCTCCCTGTCCCCCTGGGCTGGTCTCTGAGGAGCAGCATTGATCCACAGGAGTGTTCATGAGTAGCTCGTGCATTCCTGGGTCTGTGGCTGCATCGTGGAGCTGAAGATAGTCCTGAACACTCTGAACAGCCAGGCCAAGGCATTTCCATTGTGGGTTTTGTTTAAGCTGCCAAGATGTGAAGTGAGCAGCAGTGAGCACAGCCAGAGTTCAGCTGAGGAGCTGAACTCAATCCCCTGCACCAGCCGAGCTGCAGTCACGGGGAGCTCTGAGCCACCCTCAGTGACCCCGGCCTGGGCTGGAGGCTGCTCAGAAAGTGCCTTGGCTCTCAGCTGCCTTCACTGAGCTCCCTTCTGGGCAGGGTTTGGATGCTGAGGGCCTGGGTGAGGGAGCAGCACAGAGGCTGCGGCAGTGGCTGTGCCACCATCACGGTGCAGGGGTAAATAAACAGAACAATATTAAATTAAACAGAACAATATTCATACTCCAGAAATATTCACACTCCAGGGTCCAAAGGCCACCTCATGGCCAGGCTGAGGTGAGCTGAGGCCTTCAGAGAGTTTAACCACTCCATTCCTGGAAAGGAGAGAGGGGCTGATGGTGGAAGGAGGTTTATAGCGATGGAGAAAGCTTTTAACTGGGAACCATAAAGCCTTTAAAACACAGAAGGTTTTAAGGAGAACAGAGCAAAGCTGTGGGGTTTGGTGGGTTGGTTTCGTACTCCGGGTGCTGAGCATCTGGGGTTTGCTGTGTTGAGACTGAAGTTTCATTTCTGTGCTAGTCTTCACACTGACACTTTTTTCTTTCCTAGCATGATCAGTACTTTTTTGCCTTTTGAATGTCAGTAGTAGACTGAACATAACCATCTCTGACTCAGAGGAAAGGATTCAAGAGGAAAAACTCATTTAACTCAGACTCTCTCAGCCAAAATCGTGGAGTGAGTAAGCAACAGCAACTCTGAGGAAGCTGAAATAAAACATGAAATCTTTATAGTACTGAAATTTGTGCCTTAAAAACGGAATAGAGGATTGAAAAAGATTTTGAACTGAATTGAAAGTTAAGCCTTTTTTTTTATTTTGAAGAAAGGAGAAAACAGCATTTTAAATAAAATGCCAATTTTGCACAACTAGATCCCAAATTAGAATTGGCCGTGAATAGCATGGGAAGATCCCCTGCTGCAAAGACAGACAGAGAATTCAGATTGTGGTCCTTGCCCTGGAAAGGATAAAGTCAGGATTTTCTAATGTATTATTTAACGCTCGTTATGTAGTGCATTAAGCAGCCACTGAGAGGAAAGCTTTTAAAAACCAACAGTCTCTCTGATAGCATTAAATCTTACCTTGGATTTTTGGTTAAGTCAATAGTAAGAAAATAAACGAATTAATACATTTCAGCCTGCCCGATTTATAGACGCCAATCAAGTTACAATGCTGGACATGGCCAGCTGAAAGAGGGGAATGGATTTACCTGAGTGAGGTCTTAATTTAATCAGCTGGCCCCAGAGAGCTGAAGTCAGCAGGCTGGGATGATATAAGAGGCAGCAGAGAAGTAGTGCCTCCACTGCAGCTGGAAACGAGAGTGGCAGTGATGGAGAGGGCTCTGGGCAGTGTCAGAACACACCTATTCCCATGATTTATCCTTAATTTACTCTAATGACAGTCTGAAGGTTGTCCATTTTTCTTTAAATGTCCTCAGAATGCTGATATTTTCTGAACATTAGTGCTTTTTCTCCCCCTCCTTTCTGCCAGCTGGAATCAGAATTTGGGGCACAATGTCAGGCTGCCCTTTCCCAAAGCAGGCCTGGCCAGCTGTGTCCCTTCACTGCAGTCACTCTTAGGTGTAGGAATCACAAATTCCCCCAGGATCAGTGTTGATATTCTGGTAAAATGGAGGAATTCATTGCATTTCTGCTTGGGTTTATTCTGGCAGAAGAGCAGGGTGTGCTTTCCCAATACAATAGCTCATTTTTAGTATCAAGTGGATTTATTGATGGTTGTTCAGAGCTACTGACATGCAGACAATGATCTCAGATTGCATTTACATTTCTGGAGTACTTTCCATCTTCCCAGTTCCTGCCAGGAACTCGCTTCTGTGATTCAGAGTTTTCATTTTAAGATTGGACTGCTGTTTCATCTGCATTACAAATCTGTGCCTTTTGCTTTCTTTTGTGTGTGCACTGCATTCATTAGTATCACAAATCCTTTAAACTTGGACCCGAATGTTTATTGGTAATTATAAATTCTTCCAGGTAGGCATTTGTTCTTTCCAAGCACTCAGGTGTGCTTTTACAGATTGACTAGAAAATCATCATCACTTCAGCAGGATGAAATTGTTTGCTTGTTTGTTTGTTTGTTTGTTTGTTTGTTTGTTTGTTTGTTTGTTTGTTTTTTCTCCACAATGCCAATGAGAGGATTTAAGGGCAATGCAGTCTCAGTAATATTTGCAAATAGCTTGGAAATGTCTTCATAACCAAAGATTTCTTATTTTCTCCCTTTAAAAAAAATCCATGTTTTTGCAATAAAGGGCTACTCCTGCTTTTTTTCTGAATCCAATTCTTTATATAAAAATCCATGGAATTGCCTCAAAATGCACCTGGAGGGAGAAGCCTTCCAGAGCTTAAAGGTGACTTAGAGAAAGGAGGGAGGGAGAGTGACCCTTGACAGGGGAGGCACTGAAAAGGACAAGGGGCAGTGATTTTAAATGAAAAGTTGAGAGATTTGGTTTAGATACATGGAAGAAGTTCTTTACTCAGAGGGTGGGCAGGCCCTGGCCCAGGGTGCCCAGAGCAGCTGTGGCTGCCCCTGGATCCCTGGCAGTGCCCAAGGCCAGGCTGGACACTGGGGCTGGGAGCAGCCTGGGGCAGTGGGAGGGGTCCCTGCCAGTCCCCATCAGTCTCCAGGCACCTTTCAGTCCCTCAGAGTGAGTGTACAGCACGTCCCAGCAGTGGACAGAGCTCAAAGCACTCTTTAAAAGATGTGTGATGAATCTCACGTTTACTTTCGTGTTTTCAGATGTACTCAAGGACAAGAAAACCCATCCAGAAAACAGAAACGAGCCAAAACCAACCGTGAGAAAGACTGACACCACCACCAGCAGCAGCACTGTCCACTCCTCCTCCAAACACGGCGTGGCTGGAGAGGGGAGCAGCCCAGCCCTGAGTCCCTCCCTGGCTGTCCTGGCAGCCCTGGCACTGCTGTGGCACTGTGCCCTGTAGCTGTGCTGCCCTGCAGGTGCTGTGCTGGTGCCCCTGGTCACTGTCCTGTACCCCTGCAGCCTCAGGCACCTGCAGACCAGTGGGAACGGCTCTGGGATTGATGGGTGTGGTGGAATAAAGAGAAGTGGCACGCTGGAGCTGGCAGACACCAAGGGTCATCCCTGGTAAAGTCTGAAGAAAGCCCTTGGCCAAACCCACCCGAGGCACAGCGAGGATGATCACAGGGGTCTGAGCAGCTCAAGATGTGGGGTGGAAATAACTGAAAACACAGAACTTGTGTATGTGTGTGTGTTGCTGGTTTTTACCAATTTCGTTTGCTAGAACCCGACCGGCTGTTGTTTATTTGTTTAATTTTTCTGGTAACTTATACGGATGGTCAGTCCTCAAGGCAATCCATACTTTGGGGTTTTTAGTGAACAGCTAACGAGCTGTGCTAGAGTTCACAGAACCAGAGAATGTTGTGGGGTTGGGATGGACCTTAAAGATCCTCGAGTCCAACCCCCAGCCGTGGGCAGGGACACCAGGCCAGGGGCAGGGGCACCAGGCCAGGGGCAGGGACACCAGTCCAGGGACAGGGACACCAGGCCAGGG
>VYXC01003771.1:273214-315558 GCA_013397175.1 Platysteira castanea | reverse complement strand
CAGGGACACCAGGCCAGGGGCAGGGACACCAGAGCAGGGGCAGGGGCACCAGAGCAGGGGCAGGGACACCAGGCCAGGGGCAGGGACACCAGAGCAGGGGCAGGGACACCAGGCCAGGCTCCAGGTCACTCCCCTGTGCCAGGAGGTGCTCTCCACCAGCCGGGTGAAATTCCTGAGAGCTCGAGAAGATTAAAGCATGTTTGAAACTTCTTTTCACTCTTTTTGTTTAGCTTGTAGGAAGCCACATAAAAGCATATGGTGTGTCTAATATATCAGTATAGTTGCCTTAACTGTGGAGAAAAAATAGAACCACTTTGTTTACTGAGGGCCGTAGATAGTGAGTTTCCCTGCCCCACAAAATGGCATTGCCAGATGCTTGAGCATATGCTCGAGGCTTATTGGGTGAATGTCCAGCAAAGGGAAACATAAATAAACATAATAATGTTTTATCCACTTGAATGCAGCTCTGTACAGATAAAAAAAAAGGTAATTCAGTTCAAATTTACTTTGCCTGTGAGATGTTACATAGAAACCAACTTAAGTTTTCCATAAAGGCCCCAGAGATTTAAATGATTGGGAATTCCCATGAGACACTAACTGGATTTTGTGCATTATGGATCTCTGAAATCAACTGTTTCATAAACTGTGTATTATTTAATGACATTTAATGTTTAAAATTTTGTATCACGTTAGGTGTAAATGTAAAACATTCTGAAACCTAGAACAGTCTCTGCTGTGCTTCATCTTGATGGCTACCCTAGAAAATGTCCAATGTGCATTATATCACAAGGCTATTTTTTTTAAAATCAATGATCCATTGATGCATTTTAACTTTTTGGATGGAAAAGTACTATAATAACTTCTAATGGGTGAGAGTTAATGTGAGTTTTCCAACAACTGTTTACAGTGCCATTGAATCTATGTACACAAACACAACTGTATGAATACAGCGATTGATACCATAAATATATGAAACATTAGAACTGCTATATTTACTACATTTCATAACTATTACAGCTGTTTAATGGCCGTTTCATGTTGTAGACTATCATCATGTACAGTTTTGTAAGATTTAATGTAAAACACTCGGCTCTGGTTGTTTTGTACAGCATCTCTCTGACACCTGGCGTTGCACAGCCCCTGGGATTACCCAGCAGAAGGAGCCAAAGCTGCCGTGGGTGCAGGGCCAGCCCCAGGTGTTTTGGGCTCTGTGTTCCTGCAGGAGGCTCGGGGGGTCCAGTCTCCAGCCCCTCCCTGGCCAGGGAAGCAGCGGGGAAGGGGCAAGCGTGGGTGTCACTGGAGGACACAAGAAAAGAGACTGACTCCTGCTAGGCTGAGCAGAAAGAGGAAAAAGGGGAAGTTTATTTACATTTCTCATACTTTATAGGTTTCTCAATTCCACGAGGGATTGGAGGACATGGCACTTCCTCCTCAATCCCACTGGAGAAAAAGGATGCTCGACAAACTTCCTCTGATAGTACAAAAATGTCAGCAAAAGAACAGCTGAGTAAACATCGGCCATTATTTACATGAAAGTGTGTGAAAATTTCTGACTCCAGGGTTACAACAGCAAGAGAACAGGACATCAGGGTGGGCAGAGGTGTGTGTGGCTGTGGGGTGCCAGGGCACAGCAGCCTCCAAGGCTGCTCCAGGTGCCCAGCCCCGCGTTCCCAGCTCATTTCCAGCAGCTTTTCCACCTCTCCTCATCACCCACTGCAGGCCGGCCAGGCAAAGAGCAGCAAGAACAGAGAGACTGCACCTGGAGCCAGCTCTGCAGCCACCTGCTGGGATTTGGGGGTTTTTTGGCAGTTTTAGAGGCTTTGCACTGCCTGGCCCCTCGTGGTTTTCCTGGCTTGAGTGGCTGTAGGGCACGGGATGAACAATGCTCACAGGCTGGGATGAGAAAGGCCAGAAGAGCTCAGGAGTTTAATTTTTCTCCATTATACACATTGCTTGGTCTGACAGTGGGTTGGAAGATGAGGTTACCACCTCTCCAACCACGCTGGTCAACCCAGACAGTCCAACAACTTAAAGGAATGATAACCAAAGGACAGTTAAGTGAACATGGGCTATTATTTACGTGGTAACTGTGAGAACTCAGACTCCAAGAATGCAAATTTCAGAAGGCTGAGAAGAACCAGGGTGGCAGCTTGCACACTGCCAGTGCTGTGCCCTGGCTTCGAGTGCAGCTCTGCCACTGCGTGAGGAACTGTGACTGGGATCTGTCAGTAATGAGCCTTTTGAGGTACAAATGTCTGTCAGAGCTTGATAAGGGAGCACAAATAATCCTGTCCAGCTGTGTGTGGGGATCTGGCTGTGAGAGTCACATCTCTCTGATCTCTGAAATCAGGTCTGTATTTAAAATAGCCCTTTTCCCTTTTGGTGCCAAGACTGCAACGTATATAATGATTTTAAATTTGACTCTCTAATCCTGTATGAGTCCTCTCCATGTTGTCCCCAAGGATGTTGTGCACGGATTTGATTGTAAGGGTAATCAAGCCTTTTTGGCCATATTTACTGAGATATTCAATATTGCACAATATTAGGTTTAAGCAAGGTCTGTTTAGGTGAAAGGAGCTGAAACACACATTGAAGTGAGATACTGAGTGGGACAAAAAATCCAGAACGTTCTGGCATTCCTGAATGGAAAAGCCTTTCAAGGATTTCACATTCATCCTCTAATTAAGCAGGTGTCTAAATCTGCAGAGCTGCTTCATTCTGAAATCCAACCTGCCTCCACTTCAAAGGATGTCATTTCTTTTCCCAGAGATGCTTAAAAAGTGCTCCTTGGACACTTGAGATTTGTAGGGTTGTTTAAGGGCTTTGCTTCTCACCTGATTTCCCAAAAATGCACAGAATGCACCAGACCTGATGAGGTGCCTCAAGGACATTCTTTAATAGTGGTGCTGGAGTTCATCTCTTGGCCTGAAGATCTTTAATTGCAGAGAGTAATTGGCTCTTCTGCTCAGCCCAATGACTCGTGGTGGCAACCGTAACCATCCATTCCATGCTTCTCCCATCAGGAATCTAAATCTGTCCTCTTTAGGGTTTTTTGGTTCTTTTTTTGTTCTTCTCGTTGTTGTTGCTTGATTTTAGTTATGAGCAATATGTCAGTTTGGCTTTGGAACATCTAGAATTTGTCACACCCAAGCCCTGGGTAAAAAAGATTGAGTTCAGCCTACCTGGTGCCAGGGGTGCCAGTATGGACCAGCTCCAAACACAACCACTGCCTTTCCAGAGTGATGTTTTGCCTTCTGATACTGAGAGAGGCACTGTGACTTCAGTGTGGGAAGCCTTCCTACACTTCAGTGTTACAGCTGAAAATAAACAGTCTTTTTTTGGAAAGAACGCCTGTGAAGTCATGATTAACTCAGGAACCCAGCATGAACTACCCCCATCCTAAAAGAGCAAACTGAAAATACTCCTGCTTGTGTAAGGAAAAGACAGGTTTTATTTGCATTTGTGATGTCCTCAAGGAGACTGGGAGTTAACTTTAGAAGAAACAAGGAATTCCAAAGGAAGAGAAACCCATGTCCTACACCTACAAGACTACTACTTCCCCATCTTGCGTGATTTCCAGAAAACAACAGATGGATTAAAGGAGTGTGCCAGGGCAAGCAGAGGGAGATGGCACCAGATGTGCCAGCCCTGCTCACTCACAGCTCAGGGTGGGTTTTGGGCTCTGCAGTCGCTGCTCCAAGGGAACACCTAGAACCTGAAAACCACCAGAGGAGCCAGAAGGCTCAGTCCCTGCCTGCCCTGGTGCCACACTCTGCTCCTCAGGGGTGAGGACATGGGGTGCCTCTCACAGCAGGGCCCCGGTGCCTCCCCAGGGCTCACCGTGGGTCCCACCTCAGGCTGGCATTCCCTTCTTGAGGTTCCTGCAGACCACGTCAGGAATGCTCCTGGGGAGAGAAGGAAGGGAGAAGAGTTTACGCTGACCCTCCTCCACCCAAGGAGCAGGAGGGAATGAATTACACCTGAAACAACCCTTCTGTTCCAGAGCTGTCCTCTAAAAACTAAAGGCAAGGGTTTTCTCATGGCTCGTTATTTGTTGGTTCAGGCGAGTGCTGGGGCACAGGAGGCTGCTCCCTAATCCTGCTGCACCCACCTCTCCCCTCAGCCAGAGGTGGGTAGCCTTTCCTAGCTGCAAAAGCTGCAATGTTTTTCATTACAGAGTAACTCGGTCTGCAGAACCAGAAATCATCCTGGTCCCACTGGGTCTAAAATGTCAACTCCCTCAGATCTTTCTAGGAATTAGAAACCTCTGAGCGTGGCAGTGGCTTTGCTTTTCCGTGGGATCCCTGCTGTGTGTCCCTGGTGGGGTCACAGCTCAGCACTCACCTTTCTCAGCTCCACCTTAAACTGGGTGCAAAGTTCCTGGGACACCTTGGGTGCATCAGTTTCCTCGGGGCGTTTCTTTAATTGAAGGAACTCCAATTAACAGCGACTCCAATTAACCTCAGGTGAAGAGCCCCGCAGTTCATTGTCTGTCTGGGAAAATGAACCTCGGGGAGCAGCACTCCTACCTTGCCAGTGCATGTCAGAACCTCGTGGTTTTGGCTCCTGCTCTGGCAGGTAACCTGCTAGAACACTGTGAACAAACACGTTCATTAACCTCCCAGAGCCTTACGTTTTTTCCTATGCAATGAAGAAATTGTATTTGTCGTGGGTGAAATCTGGGGGGAAAAAAAAGTCGACCCAAATGAAGAACATCAGCGTGTGCTAAGTCACTACACAGTGGTGACAACCCTGGCCTTTTCCTGCTGGCAGAACAGGAGTTCTGAGGGGGAAATGCACTGGTAAATTCTGACTTTCTGATGTCACTCACGAGATAATGCTCCTACCCACAGACAGGCAAGTAACTGAGAGCAGCAGTTTGTTTTGTCTGAACAGTGAAAAGCACAAGGCTGAGCTTGCCCAGAGCAGAATGAGCTGATGGGAATAGGATTCCTCCTGAGCCATGCTCCCTGCTCACTCCTGCTCACCCATCCCCGGGCCGAGCAGAACCTGCGGCTGTGCTCCATCCCTGCAGGAACCCTCCAACCTGGGCTGGCTGAAAAACCCCTCAGCGTCACCTGCCGAGCCCCAGTGAGCAGCTGCACTCACACCTGAGCTCCCAAAGCTGTTTTACTAATTCTGGGGTAAAAGGTGGCCCCAAAATGATGTCTATGGGGTCGTTCTGCCTTTACCTTTCCTCCGTGCTGGCGGCCAGCAGCCACCTCCAGCCCTGCTGTGCCTCAGTACTCAGCTCTGCCTCAGAAATTGGGTTTGTCTTGCATAGATTTGCACTATTACCAATTTCTCTTTCCATATGTAGACAGCTCGCTGTGCAGAAACCCCTGTGTGCACCTGCAGTGTCCTCAGGACCTCTGCCACCACTGCTCTGAAATGAGAGCTCCACACTGGTGTGTGCTCTGCCTGTTCACAGCCAGGCCCTTCCCAAAGAGGATCAATTCCACGTAAAAGTGGAAGTAAAACAGAAAACAGCTCGTGCAAGGTCATGCAGAGGTAAAAAAAAGAAAAAAAAGGATGGTTTCAAAAAAAAAAATCTGACAGCTCCCCTGTTTTGCACCTTGATCCCCACGTCTCTGGCAGCGATGCCACAGCAGCGTGAGCAGGGGAGATGTCAGGGACGTGGTGCCATCCCCCAGGAGATGTCAGGGACGTGGTGCCATCCCCCAGGAGATGTCAGGGATGTGGTGCCATCCCCCAGGAGATGTCAGTGCCGTGGTGCCATCCCCCAGGAGATGTCAGGGATGTGGTGCCATCCCCCAGGAGATGTCAGGGCCGTGGTGCCATCCCCCAGGAGATGTCAGGGATGTGGTGCCATCCCCCAGGAGGTGTCAGGGACGTGGTGCCATCCCCCAGGAGATGTCAGGGACGTGGTGCCATCCCCCAGGAGGTGTCAGTGCCGTGGTGCCATCCCCCAGGAGGTGTCAGGGACGTGGTGCCATCCCCCAGGGCTGGTGTCACAGGCCTGGGGTGCCCTCACCCAGGGTGTGTGCATTGTTTCCCTGTTTCCCTGTGCTGGGGGTGTGGTGAGAGGTGCCCGGGCAGTGCCAGCAGGACCAGGGGTGCTCTCTCCCCAGCCCTGGGTGCTCTGTGGGGTCACCAGGTGCTTCCAAGGAGCTGCTGCCTTCCCCCAGGGAATTCCCCAGGCGAGGCACTGAGATGCAGGGCAGGGGGATGCACCCTGGGGTCCGTGGTGCTGCCTTGCCTGGGATGGGGTTGCTGTAGGGCACGAGAAAACACCACTCTGACTCCTGCTGGGTTGGGCAGGAAAAGAGGAAAGTTTATTTTTAGTTCCCGTATTTATAGGGATTGGAGGACGTGTCACTTCCTCTTGGATCCCACTGGAGAAAAAGGGATGCTCATCAAAAATTCTCTCATGGTACAGGAATGAAAACGAAAAGGACAGTTAAGTAAACACTGTCTATTGTTTACACGAACTCCATGAGAATATCTGACTCCAAAAATGTGAATTATCAGAAGGTTAGCAAAAACCAGGGCAAGAGGATGGTTCAGCACGGAGGTGGCAGGGTTCAGTGGCCACCACTGGGGAGCTGAGGTGATTTTTGTGGGTGCCTGTGTGTAGGAAGAATGGGATGACGTGTCCAAGGCATCACTCCCAGCAAAATGTGGCTCCAGGATGACTTTTCATTTCTCTGGAGATGTAGGCAGGGAGGCAGCATATGTGAAAGTCACTTTTTTTTCCCCCCCTCCTCTTATTTCTGGCACACAAGCAGGGAAAGTCAGCTCAGGAACGCCTGGGTGCCTGTGATTCCTCCTGTCTGATCTGACTGCTGCTCTGCTGCTGGGGAGGAAACACTTTCCCTTCCCTGCTCTATCAAACACCATCCAATGCCTGTATTTACAGCAGTGACTGGGTGCTCTCTGCAGTCTCTCATTTGATGTGCCCTGCCAGTTTTCTGGCCTCCCTTTCTGTCTCTGGCACAGCCCAGCACCAACTGCCAGGCTCGTGGCTAGTTTAAGTAGTAAAGTTTGGTAAAATCCTTATTGTGACTATTTCGTTTGCTTCTGTGTCTGGCTTCTGACAAACGGCTTTGGGTCCAGGAATAAGGATTGAGGAGGACTTAATAAGGAATAAGGAGGACTTTTAACAGGAATACAGAATTCCCAGACCTAAATTTCCCATCCTGCAGGGCACCAGAGGGGGTTGCCCATATCCTAAGGGAGAGAGAACGTCTGTCCTGCTGCTGCTGGGGGCTCAGGGGCTCTCAGCTGCAGCTCAGGTGCTGTGTGGGGGCTGCTGAGATGTTTGGGGTGTTCAGACCACAGGAGAGGGCCCTGAGCAGTGAGTGCTGGAGAAGTGGATCTGTTCTGGGAGATCCCTTTCAGACCTGGAGTGGGATCCCGCTGTGTGAGGAGGCTGTGCCTGTGCCAGGTGCTGCCAGATGGGAAATCAAAGAGCGGGGCCAGAGGGACACGTGTCAGACTGATCCTCTCCCCAAGGGTCCAGCTGAGCAGGGAGGGGCGTCCCTGGCAAAAAGAGCAGAATTCTGATTTTCTGGGGAGAGCTACAGACACTGCACCTGCTCCTGGTGGCTTCACTTCAATCTGTTGTCACTGCTCAAGTGCTGGCACACCCCAGCATTCTGTGACCTGTGGCAGGTGCTGCTCTGGGACCTTTTCCAGTGGTTGTAATTGCTAATTCCAGCCTACTTTTTTAGAAACCCTTTCAGTGTAACTAAGACCGTGGTTCCACCTCCCAGAGATGGCAAAGGCTCGTCCCAGCCATCGCCAGGTTTAGAGACACTGCTGCCAAATGACAAGTTGTGATCCTGAGAGGAGACTGCACCTTCCCAGGGTGCAGCAGTGGATAAAACCGGCAGGGAGCAAAGCTCATCATCATTTCAGTAATTCTGTTGGTGAACTTCTGCCTGCACAGGTGTCTTCTGCTGGGTCATTAACCTTACCAGCACTCCTTGGTGTGCAGCCTGCCCCAGCCAAATGTGTCAGAGCATCTCTAAACCCAGCAGAACTCCACAGCCTGCTGGCATTTAGTGAGGAGACGGCGTATTTTGAAGGGCAGGTAGAAAGTGTGTAAAAGTGGTTGTGGATTCAGTGTGTCCGGGGAGACACAATAAAGATGCTCTTACACCTGCCAGGTTCAGCAGAAAGGAGGAAAATGGGATTGATTTATTTACATTATCTCATTCTTATACACGTCCCAACTCCACCAGGGATTGGAGAGCATGTCACTTCCTTCTCAATCCCACTGGAGAAGAAAGGTGCTCATGAAAGTTCTCTTATCACAAAAGGAATGAAAAACAGAAAATAGCGTTCAGTAAACATTGGCCATTATTTACATGAAACTGTGAGAAAGAATCTGACTCCAAGGTTAAAAACAGAAGGCTTTAGCAAAAATCAGGGCAACAGATTCAGGAGCACTGAGTCTCTTGTGGCGAGCATCATCCTTTTAACACTCACTCTACTGCAGCCCCGAGATTCATTCATTTAATAGGAAACATCTTGAGGGAAACGAATGCAGGCAAGTTCAGATCAATTATCACACCAAAAAAAAAAAATAAAACCAGAAAAAGCTTGCATTTCTCTGGGCAATCTGTAATGTCAAGCTGTGCATGAGAAGCTTGCCACAAAGGAAGGTAGCGTGCTCTAATTAGCAGTCACAAGAATGAAATATCAAGGTGTTATTTGGGTGACTCAGAGGCAGACGTGTGCAGATTGTGAACCAGGAATGTTACTCAGATGCACCACACTGAGGTGCTTCTCCCCAGCAGGATGTTGCGTGCCATCAGACACTCAGCACATGCGTTTGGACTTCTTTTTTGGGGGAGGTTCACATAAATGAAGCTCGAAGTGGCTTTAAATGCAGTGCTATTTCTGTAGGTGTGCATCACAAGTACAGTTGGATGGGAACTTTCCAAGAACGGGGCGGGTTCTTCCCTGCTAGAGGAGAGAGTCTGCTGGAAAATGTCACTTGTGTCAGAACCAGAATGTCTGAGGAGACCTGGCTGTGTGACACCCACTGCTGACACTCGGGTTCTAACAGAGCTGGGTGGTTTCGTGCTGCCCTGGGGAGCTGAGGGGCTCAGCTCCAGTGTGGTCTGGGAGCTTTGGGGTCCTCAGGGTTTCTGGGTTCTCGGGGATGGGGTCTAGAAAGGAGAAGCTCAGGGCTCCCTGGCTTCAGAGGGAGGTGGCTGGCTGGCATCTCCTTGGCAGACACCCTCCAAGGCTTTGTCCTCCTCTGTGTAGGATCCCACTGACGACTTCAAGGACTTGTGAAGTCCCTCAGAGTAAGAAAAGAGGCAGAAAATCCTCCAGAGCTGGGAGCAATCAACTGTTTCGTTCAGGAAAACAAAAACCAAACTGTTTTTTCTTCTGGAGGATCTGCTCATGGAGTGCAGGCTCCGGAAGGGGTTGAAGGGAAAAAAGAGTTTGGGAGCACGTTGCTCTTCAGATCAAGAATGGTTGGAGGCTGTGCAAGGGCGACTGCGTGCCCCCTGCTTCTCCCAGAGAAAAGTGGGGAATCATTTCCAGTTCCTGCGGGTAAATCTTCACTTCAAATTTTACAACGACTCACTGAGCACATGGAGCTGAGAGAATACCCTGGCATTGGTGAAATGTCATACGTGGGTGACATGTCTGTTGGGTGTCAGGAGCAGAAAGAAGTAAAATAGCAAAAAATACTGCAATTGTTACAAATAAACTGTTGTTCATGTGGAACTGTAACTTGGCGGCTGCTTTTCTCCCTTTGGACTTTCTTCCCATTGCTTCTCAAATGTTGCTGAGAAAGGGAACCACATGTTGCTGTCTCTAAGTCCTTCAAGGCCCAGGCATTTCTCCCAGGTGGAATTTGGCTTTTTACTTCTTCCTTCCCAGCAGGGCTGTCAGTCCCGGCACGTTTCCCTCCGTGGCTGTGCCCACCCCTCTCCATCCCTTCTCCTCTCACAGTTCCCTGCTGTGCTGAAGTACCAGCCTTCCATTTGTGCTCTTGCCAACCATTCTGCCCAGCAGTAGGAGGATTATAATAATTTATCATTTCTAATCCCAACAGGGGTGTGTTTGACTTTAGTCATTCACAACGTGCATCAGAGGGGGGTGAAATGAAACATCAGCAGCGTGCTCTGGAGCACTGGGAACAATGGGAATGAGCCTTTGCCAGGTGTGGATTGTTTAACTAGAACAAAAGCAATAAAAAATGTGTAAAAAAGAGATCTTAATATACAAGGTACCTAATTTTTTCTGTCTCAAAAGCAGCAGGTGGGTGTTCGCCCTGTGGTTACTCCCTTTTGTCTTCTGTGTTTGTTGTGGGAGCAAATTGTGAACAAATGTTACTGTGAGCAAATAATTCAGCCCCACATGTGAAAATGAGGGGTTTTAACGAGCACGCTTCCCCAAGGCCTCTCCTCTGCTGCATCTCAGGGTTTGGCATCCCCTGGCAGAGGGATGTGATCCCTCGGTGCTGTCCCTGTGGCTGCCTGTGCCTGGGAAGACACAATAAAGAGGCTCTCACACCTGCCAGGTTCAGCAGAAAGGAGGGGAAAGATCCTTTATTATTGACATATCTCACATTCTTATACAATTCCCAACTCCACAAGGGATTGGAGGACATGTCACTTCCTTCTCAAGCCCACTGGAGAAGAAAGGTGCTCATCAAAGTTCTCTTATCACAACAGGAATGAAAAACAGAAAATACCGTTAAGTAAACATTGGCCATTATTTACATGAAACTGTGAGAAAGAATCTGACTCCAAGGTTAAAAACAGAAGGCTTTAGACAAAACCAGGGCAACAGCTGCCACCCCTCCTGTAACCTGTGCTGTGGCTCTTAGCAGATCAGTTCATGCTTTTCTGAAAGGTTTGGTAGAGTGATGGTAAAAAGTAAAGCAATAATTTACAAAAGCCTGAAAAATGTTTGTCCAGCCAACATGCCATCTGACACAGTCACCAGCTAAATTCTCCTTCCCTCAGCCATGTGTGTTTTCCTTTCACAAGAGTCTTCCAATGCCACTTTGTATTTTCTGATGCCCAGGGCTGTTTTAATCCCTGTTACATCTGGAGATGAAATCTGTGTTACTCTCACTCTGCTTGTTGTAGGCGACCCTTGGAGAATGCCAGCTGCAGGCTCCCAGCTCAACAGGCTTTGACCTGACGTGGCTTTTTTCCCTCTGAAACTTACTTCTAAATCACATTTCAGTGAGGTCTCTGCACGCCTGCTCTGTTTTTTCCATCGCTTGGTTCAGCTTACATTTTTTTGGTTCAGCATTTGAAACCACCCCATCAGACAGCTGAGTTACAAACCTCTTAATAGCAGTGGGTGATCAGCAAGGCCCTGAAAAGGAAAATAGATAAATTAACTTTTATAGGTTTGGAGAACGATTCTGGGTATGACTCACGCTTGTTCTAACCATGAAATCTGACTCACTGTGTGGTGTAGCAGGGGAAAGTTATGATGGAAATAGCAAAAAATCTGCAGTCAGTCATACCCAGTCGTTCCAACCCAGGCATGGGCTGACACATGAAAGGGTGTGTGAGAGGGGTGTATGAAAGAAAAAAGCTCAGCATGGCATCAACACGTTGTGTCGGTAGAGGACACAAGAAAAGAGGCTCTGACACCTGCTAGGTTGAGCAGAAAGAGGAAAAGAGAGACTTTATTTACATTTCTCATACCTTACAGGATTCCCAACTCCACCAGGGATTGGAGGACATGGCACTTCCTCCTCAATCCCACTGGAGAAAAAGGATGCTCATCAAACTTTCTCTTCTCACAAAAGGAATGAAAACCAGAAAAGACAGTTAAATAAACACTGGCCATTATTTACATGAAAGTGTGTGAAATTCTCTGACTCCAAGGCTAAAACAGAAGGCTCAGCAAAAAACAGGACAGCAGCACGAGACCTCACACCCCGGTGGGGCGGTGCCCGCCGCTGGAATTTGGGGTGGAGAAGAGCACCCAAAGCCCCTGCCCTGGGGCTGAGCGGCCAGCAGGAGTCTTCCATGGTTTAAATAATTGAACCAGCAGCGCTGAATAATGAATGATTTTAAACATTTCATAAAATTTAGTTATTAAACATTAATTTTTAGAAAAAACCTTTCAATATCTTTTATCTGCAAAGCGTTTGTATTCGCCAGTTTGCTCTAAAAGCACGATATCAATTATGTCCTCACTGAAAAACACTTTTAACTCACATGAAATATATAAAAGCATAGCTCCTCTAGTTATTCTAGATGCTTACAGTAGATGAAAGTGGATAATATTTTTGTTTATGAAATTAGATGCTACAATATCTGCCTTGTTAAAATGAAAAACTGAGATCCTTGAAAGGGAGGGGATTATGTTCTTCACCCTCAGAAATTAACTAGTGTCACTTAATACACAATTTCTAGGCTTTCTCAAGCATTCTGTAAATGTCCTATGCACTTCAGAATTCTCATTATAAAAATCTGACAGTCTCAACAATGCTGAGCTCACGTTATTCTCAGGATTTCAGAAATGAACGGACCAGTATCAAGTGAGATGTTCATTTTATGGTTTCTCTCTCTAATAAAATGTTCTGTATTTGAATAGAATCAGGGAAAGCCTTTGCAAATGGACACAATTCCATGTCCAGTTTCTTTTTTTTTTCTTTTGCTACAGAGGTTCCTCATTAAAGATTCACAAGACACATACCTGAATAATTTACATTGCCTTAATTCACTGGGCACGGTAGTTAAGGTAAAAGAGACCACAGTCATTCGGGCAACAGAAGGAATATGTTCAAAAAAGAAATAAAAAGAGCTTTATTAGAGCTGCTGGCTTTGAATAGCAGGTTCTGTGTGTGTGGATCACATTTTAATGCTGGCTCGTACTCATCCATTCCCTGTAGGTGGTTCCCCATCCTAAGGTGCTGGATTGAGAGTGGAATTATCTGCTGTTTAATAAACTCAGAACCATTTCCACTCAACTCCAAACAGAGCCCGTGGTGCTTTAGGTGCTTCCCTCACGCTGAAGTGAAGGGTCAGGAGGAGAGGACCTCACCCATTTCCTCAGCCTTCCCACGGTGATTCCCCACAGCACAGAGGATTTAACACAATGTGGTTTTCAGAGAGTCGTATAATAAAAGATACAGCTCATAAAACTGAGCTCTGTGAACAGAGGTCACTGCCTTGTGGGGACTCCCGTGATTTAACTCTGTGAAAATAGAAAATTTAACTCTGTGAAAATAGAAAATTTAACTCTGTGTGTTTGAGATCTGACACGGCCCTCACCAGGACTCTGTACAGAGGACAGGCCCCAGCCACAGGGGTGAAAAGCTGAAATGGTGAGATGATCCATCCAGGGGGAGAGAGTTTCCAAACCCCGTGAGGAACCTCATTGCTCCACAGCAAACACGGCTGTGTGGAAGATAACACACACACGTGTGTGCTCAGCCAGTGGCTTCTGTGCCAGTCTGCTCATCAAAATGCTGGCTGCTGCATGAAAAAAGGGAAAAAAAATAGCAGAGAGCAACGCTGAAATCTGGAACTCCGAATTGAGACCTCAAAATTTAAACTTCCTGATGCCTTCCTGATTTCCAGGCTGGAAACAAGACCGGAAACTTTTGTTTCTGATAAAGCATCGTGGTTTTCCTACAAAACGTGCACTGTCATGTCACAGTCCGTGCTTCCAGGAGTAATCATGTCTACAAAGTGTATTTGTCAGAGTTAATATTTGCTGTTCCACGTGAGAACAGCAGCTGGCACATTCTGTTTAAGGACAGCCATGTGATGAAGGACATGCCTGGCAGACAGCAGCACCTGGGCAGGTGTGCCCTGCAGCCCTCACTGAAGTGCAGGGGAATGTCCTGACATACTCCAAACAAGAGTGACAGTATTTTGCCTAATATATGAATTTCTAAATGGAAGTGTAGCAAGCCTGATATTTGTGCAAGGGCTTTCCTGTCCATTTCCTGCTGCTGATGAATGAATACAGCCAGATGCAAAATCAACACAGGTTTGCCTTTAGCTAAATTCTCGTGTTACTGTGAATACGTCTAGAGAAAATATTACAGCCCTGAATGAAGGCTCAATTCTGTTTATATTATGTTCAAGTGTTATCTCTCAGATAAGCAAATCTTATTAAAAATATCCTTTGTTAATTCCATCAGAGTAATTATAGAAGAAAACAATAACAATTACATTGTAATTTCTCTGGAAAGTAATAACCCAGAACTTTGTTTGACATCTAAATTAGGTTATTGCAAGAAATTGCAAATGAATTAAAGTCAGCCCTTCAGGCTTTCTACTCTGAGAGTCTGAAACCAAAAATTTCTCTCAGTCAGCGGTGCTTTCAAGGCTGGTAAAGCCTCAGTCTATCTCCCACGTTCTTTCAGATTTCCAAAAAGCATTCTCTGCATTTCCAGAAGGTGAACCTCAGATTCTTCATCCCACTGGATGTGGAACTCAATCAGCTGAAATACCCGTGTTTGGGGGTTTTTTGGGTGGGCATGTAAATTCAGTGTCAGCATCTCTTGGAAGGAGGCAATGCTCCAAATCCACAGTGACTGGAAAATGAAGTTGTGTGTCTCTTCTCTTGGAACAGCCTCTCAGTTTTGAAATGCCTGCCTGAAATCCTTTTCTTTCTCCTTGAACTACTCCTCAGTTTAGGAACTTCTGACCCAGCTGCTGGTGTCCTGACAGCAATCCTGCCCCGAGCACTCTGTGAGTCCTCCCGGGGGCTCTCCTCCCGTGGGCAGGAAGCAGAGGTGTGCAGTGAAATACAGGGGCTGTGTTGGAACACACTTGGGGCAGCAGCCTCTGGCTCCCCGGGGTGGGACCTCTGAAGGCCTTTTGAATAAATCCCTGCCTTCATTCCCTGCCTCCTGTCTGGTCTCTGTCTCTGGGTGGCTGGGGAAGGCATCAGTTCCCACCTCTCAGCCCTTCCAGCCCAGCACCCCGGGTGCTGTGAGCAGGGAGAATGAGGCAGGGGGATGTGGCAGTGCCACGTTCTGCCCTTCCACTGCGGGGTGTGTGCTGGGAGCAGCCTGCTGGGGAGGTTTCAGTGAGGGCTGGGATGGTTACAGCTCCAAAGGGCCCTGGAATTGATTGCCAGCGAGGCTGCGGGAGCCTCCCAAATCCAATTCCAGCCTAAATCCCCCCGACGTGTTATTTGGATATTGTGCTGCCTTATAGATTCTCCATAAAGTGCCAGGCAGAGCTGCTGTGTGCAGCTGAATTATTGCTGTGCTGGAACATAGAAACTGCCCAGAAACTGCCTGTGCACAGCAATACACAATTTCATACAGAGTTTGTTTCTTAACGAGAGAGGTTGTCGAGGCTTTTATGACTGTGTATGGGTTCCAGATCTGGGCATCTTCATTAATTTCACTCTGTCTTCTACTGAGCATACCATATATTGCATTTATTGGTCGTCCATTGTGATTGATTGTGACTGTGACTTGGAGAGGCGTAGATATTTTTTTATTTTAACTCTGTGCAAGTCTTCACCCAAGAGCGGATTAGCTCTGAAGAACAGGTGTGCTGGAAGTGAAGCACTTGAATTTTAGGAGATTGGGAAATGGTGTTTTATCACCAGAGCTCTTCTGTGTCTCTTCTCATCACCACCTTGGCAGTGTGCTCCTGCTTGGAGGCTCGTCAGCATCACAACAAATTTGTATCCTCGAGTCTTGCTCCAGACCAGTTTCCTTCCAGTTACTGATATTGATCTGGTAAGTGCTGAGCAGAAATTCAGAGTGCTGTTACAATATGCACTCACTGGCTGCTTTTAAATCTTTTGTCCTGTCACGGATGAGGAAGATTTCACTGAAGTAAGTATCATGTAACCGTATTTAAAGATAAAGATGACATATTATACATTATGTTGTTATACTTGGCTGTGGCTAATCAACAAAAGCTGCCATACAGTCTTTAATTTAGGCCACGAAAGAAAAGACCTTTTCTGGCAAGTAGAAAACAATTAAATTCCTTAGGATATCCTCAAGAAAGCAAGAGACCAAATGAAGAAGCTGAACAGCTTTAATAAAATTCAGTATTATTCCTTTGGATTATTCAGGACTTTGCAAATGACTATCCAGGCTTAATGGCATTCCCTGACACGATGACAGCAGGGGATGCTCCCCAGGCAGGAAGGGGAATGAGCAGCGTGTGAGGTTGGCTGGAACCATGCTGCTGGCAGTGTCAGGGGGACCAGACTGTCACTCATCCTCTCCTCCTGCTCCTGGAGCCTGATTGTCCTGTCAGGGGTTCACATGCTGCTTCATCAGCTTCAGTAAGAGCAAGGTGTGAAAAAGATGGACAGGACGGTCGTATAATCAAATAAAATATACTAAATACTGTAAATATAGGGCGTGACACGTCCCAGATTATGTGGATGTTATAAATTATCATTTTACTGCCAAATGATGTAAGATGATAGAGGCTGAGGCAATGGGAAGTGGCACAGCCTAACTACACGAGGCATTTGGTGCAGAAAGATGCATTTAAAGAGCACTGTGGTGAATCCAGCGTGCGTGAGGGTTTTTAGCAGCCTGCTTGTGCTCAGAGCCATGAAGCTGCTGGACTCTCTCCTACTCAGGATTTCCTGGGGCTCTCCTCACAACTGCTAGCCTGTCTTGGTCTGGCTTACGGCTGCAAGCTGGTGCTTCATCTCCCTGCTCTTTGACAGGGTGACATGTTTCAGCTGAGTGCCAGAAGCCACTTGTGATCCATTACCATAATTAAGGCTGGATATACAGACTTCTTCCTGTGCCATTTTTTTTTGTCTTTCCATGTTTTTTCAAGCTTTTGAAAAAAAAGGAGACAGTAGCTAATGTTTGCTGGGAGGTCATTCCCACTTTTTTCCCCCGGAAAACTGGCTATATATCCTCCTTCTATGCATCCCTTCCATGGTCTCTTTCCATCCCATAACTGTGTTTTCCACAGCACAGCAGTGGAAACAGAGGGGAAGAGAGCTGGAGCAGCTTTGCCAGCAGAGGTAGAGCCCAGCTCACGAAGCACTGCTGGGAACACGTGGGACCACACACACACAAAGCACAAGTGTCCACAGGAATCCGAGCGGTTTAGCAGCAGCAAAAAGCACCCAGATCTTCATGTGCTGCTTACCTGCCTTCACTGCCAGGCTGTTTTTCTTGGTCTGGTGCTTGGGGAGGAGACCTGCACGCCCTGCAGATGTTCTGTCACGTCACGTCTCTCTCGGGCAGCCATGGTAACTAAAAGGGAAAAGACCATAGTGACAAGTCCCAAAACAAACCTAACCAAGTTCTCTAAAGCCAAGTGAACGTGGGGTTCAAACTGGCTTTTTCTGCTATTTCAGGCCAACAGTGAGAACAAGGCTCCCCATCACATACGGGGAGGTGAGGCACTCGGGCAGCTTGGCAGAAACTCAAGAGAACAGAAGAACTAAGTGTATTTTCTTTGGTGAAGTTTTGAGATCCTTGCACAAAGTTTTGGGTTTGAGGTGAGTAAGTGGGGCTAATGAGGAAGTCTTAACAGAGTTCTGAGCTCTGGTATTTTCCTAAGCTCCAGCAGCCAGACAGCTTGGAAGAGGACTGTGAGTGGTACATGCTGACTGTGGGATGTAAGAGTCCTACAGCTCTGCTGCTGTGTGCTTCAAAACGTGACAGATTACATCGGGGAAAGTTAAAATTGTCAGCACACATTTGCAACGTGAATGGGAGCAAGCAGATTGCCCTCCTGGCTCTGCCCCACTGCCTGGACACGCGTGGTTTCCTGGCACTCTGCAGCCAGCTGCCGTGGAGTTTTCGTGCAATTCCGTTTCGCTGTGAGAGTGCTGGACTCAGACAGGGACCTGGAGCAGAACAATAATGTTTAAGGAATCGTGCAATGAAAGTCCACAGTAATCCATGCCTTGAAAATTTGTGCTGGGGTGCTGGGGACCCTGGGCACTGCTCTTTTGGTGAAAAAGGCACAGCTGTCTCCAAGTTTCCACAAATTCTGCATTGGCCAGTCCCTACTGCAGGGTAGTTTTGAGTGGAGCAAGGAAAGGGCAGTAAGTCTTTTTGACCTCATTTTTCAAGCAGTGACTTCTGCTGAAGTTTGAGGACAGGCTGAAGTCTCCCTGCATTACCAATCCTGCTCTGAGTAGGAAAAACTTATGTGCTGCTCATGACTTTAAAAATAAGCATCTCCTTGGCTGATGGTGCTCTTTAGCAGGATAGAGCCTGAAAATGGAGCAGTTTTCAGGTTTCCTTCATACCTGATTCTTCCTTTAAATTTTGTTCTTGAAGTCTTGCTTCATTAACATGCAGTTAATCATTTGGCAATTAATTTAGCAGACATCTGTCGTTTTACATATTTTTTAATGTAACAACAGCTGCAGCCATTGGACGAGCCCATTTGCCAATGAGTCTGAGATAATATGATGGTGTCAGAAAAGCAAACACTTTCATCCTGGAGAGGAACCTTTCAAGTGCATCCAAGAATTCCACGGGGCAAACGCCAAGTCTCTGCATCTGTGCCTCCGAGCTACACTCAGACTTTCTTCCATTTCTTTTTGCCTCTGGGGACCCAGCAGCCACGGGGTGCCTGAACTGATGGCTCACCACCAGCGTGGTCTGTGTTTGGGGCATCTTTGATATCTGCAGCTCATCCCTCCCAGCAGCATCTGAGGCAAGGCTCTGATTAAGGGCTGTAGTCTCCTCTCTCGGAGGTTGGTACTCTTGCACTCCTGTGCCCTCTCTCTTGAGACTCCCTGACTAATGTCAAGGACTGAGCAAATTACTCAGAGCTCCTTGCCAGTGATGTTCCTTTTCAAAAGTTTAATTAGCAGAGAATAACACAGTTTGAAATAAATGTAGCCAAGCCAAAAGCCAGCTCCTGTGAAGGGCTCAGCTTGTTAGCAGTAAGGCTCTTAGGACTATATCTCTTTTTGAATGGTGCAAGCTTAAGACAGGTTGGAGAACTCCACAATCAATGAGTCCCAAAACTGCTTTTACACACACCTGCAGACAGGCTAAAAATATAGAACATCTGGTATGTGTGTATGCGTGTATAAAATGAGCTTTTTTTATTTTTCCTTTGCACTGAGCGCTGCTATGTGGGCTAAACCAACACAACATTGCTTGTGTACTTTAGAACTAAATCAGTCCAAAAGTGTGATTAATTCTTTGATCATGGAGACTTACAAGACGTGCTGTAGGACTCTGGAATTCCCATGTCTGGAACAGGGACTATATATGTATTTTTATTGTTACCTTGTGGTGTGGCAGGAATTACTGTTTGAATCCCTTCAAAACCTCAGAGGAGCTGGTAAGAAAAGTTTAAAATAGATAAAAGCAGGAGCTTCTCTACGCAGTGGGGGGTGAACTTGTGGATCTTGTGGCCGCGGGTGTTTGTAGAGGCAGGCAGGGTGAGTGGGTGCAAAAAGGGATTAGACATTGATGGACCAAGAGCCTGGGAATGGACACTGAGAGGACTGAGCAATATTCTGTGTACCCCACCTCCCTGGTACAGCAAAAAAAAGTAAAACCTGAATGGGGAGTGCTGACATCGTCTCTCTAAACGGTTTCTCCTGTTGCCACTGAGGCAGGATCCGGGGCCCAAGGATCCGTGGGGCTGAGCCAGGGAGCAGTTCCTAAACCCCCCTGTCCATCTAACTCGCACCTGAGCAGTGCAAGTATCGGGTTCAGCCTTGGCCCTAGAGAACCATTCCTGCCACATCTGCAGTCAGAAGGGGCCTGTCTGAGTGCCCCCTTGCCAGCCCAGAGCAGGGGCTGCTCCAGGGCACAGCTGAGCCACGCTGGGGACAGTGGTCACCCTGGCTCTCCCAAAGCAGCTGTACCTCACCCTGCGAACAGCAAGGATCATTTCTCACCAAGCCTCTTACTTCCAGGGGTAATATATCTCCAGCCATTCCATCAGCTCCCTGTCCTTCCCCAGCACTGTCCTTGGCTCAGTCACTTGGCCTCAGAGCGAGGCAGGGTGGGTCTGAGTGGCGTTTGGCTGACACGCTCTGAAACACTCAGTTCCCCTGAAAGCCTCTGCAAGTACCAGCTCTTTCTGCAGCCACTTCGGTTGGAATTAAGAGGACAAATCAAGGGCAGTAAAAGCCTGAGCAAAGGGCCCTTTTTCCCTCCTGCAGATCCAATACATGGAATTTATGATTTGGATTTCATCTTGGATTTCATTTCCCCTCTTGAAGCCCTTCAGGGCTGCAGGACACTGCTGGCTTTGAATGGGAATTTTCTTTTTGCATTCCCATCGCTTCGTACTGCACACTCTCCATTTCTGCTGTCAGTTTTCACTGAGCCTGTGCAGTCAGAAATCTCTGCTGGGGTCAGATCACCAGCTGACAGCACGTGCTGCTCAGGCTCGGTGGAGCTATACTGACATTCTTTGGCTGTAGAGATTTGGGGCAGCATCTCTGGGAGCACCACGTGAAGTGCTTCCTATTTCTTTTGCTGGTTCAATGCTTGGAAGGAATCCAGCCAAAAAACCAACGTGGATTAAAAATGGAAACTTCTTCTCCAGCCCTCCCTGCACGCTGGCTTGGTGATCACATGAATTAACTCGGCATGGCTTTTGCTTAGTGCAGGGCAAACACCTCCTCACATGCAACTCTGTGCTAAAATGTGAAAAACCAGAGTTGATCCTGCCTGCTTACAGCCCTGTCCCCAGAGCTGCGTGTACCTTATCAGGTACTTTATCACCTCTTAGGTGGCTGTACCCCAATAAAACTCCCACAGGCTGGGCTTCTTTTCCATCAGCTCGCTCTGCTGCATTGATCTCATCGCTGGTGAAGTGCAGATCGAAGGCGTCTCAGCACACCCAGCACACAGTGCAGACCATTAAGAAGTGTGAAAGAAAAAGCAGCCGGTTCATGCACAAACTCGGTGTAATAAACCTCAGAACCTGGCACACAGGCAAACCCAGTAACTGTCAGAGAAACCACTTGGGGAGTAAAAGGGCGCTTCAGATATTTAGAAAATCCTGTTCCCAAAGCCTGTTTAGGCACAAAGCATTCTTGTCACACTTTGCAACAGCTGTGATTAAAAACTGTTTGAGGGTGAATGTGTTTTCTGGTATTTATCAGTGGGTCATTAACCTTAACAATATCAACATTTCAATTGTCAGCCAGATTAAAAAAGCCCATTATAGCAAAATGAGTGCATTGTATGTAGAGATATTAGAGTGCTGATGAATTACTAGCTCTGCTCAGAGACAGACTTCAATAAAGGTGCAGCCTTCAGTGTAGTGAGAAACAGAGGATGAATTAATTGTCGTGTGAAATAAAACGCTGAAGAGTTAGCAGCAAACCAAATGAGATGGCTTGGCACGTGGAAGGACTTGGAAGTTTTATCCACAAAACAAAGAATATACATTACTCTTTTAACAAAGCTTTTAGTTTTTGTAGGTGATGGCAGTAATGGTGGCGCAGACCTGAGAAATGAAATCTGGGGATTCAGGCCCTTATTCACACAGAGATGGGAGAAGGAGGGCAGGCAGGAGACAGGCTGATCCACGGGCAGGGGACAGGCTGATCACAGGCAGGGGACAGGCTGATCCACGGGCAGGGGACAGGCTGATCCACAGGCAGGGGACAGGCTGATCCNGACAGGCTGATCACAGGCAGGGGACAGGCTGATCCCCGGGCAGGAGACAGGCTGATCACAGGCAGGGGACAGGCAGGGGACAGGCTGATCACAGGCAGGGGACAGGCTGATCACAGGCAGGGCTGAGCAGAGGGACACAGGAACAGGGCAGTGGCTGTCACAGAGGAGAAGGACCTGACAAGCAACGCTGTTCTGCACCTGGTCTCTTGTTCATGGGATTCCCGAGGAGGATAACCCAAAGGACCCTCTGGGCCTCTGAATTCCGGGGTTGGAAATGAGTGCATGACATGCAGAATTCCGAGCCCATATGACAGGAGCTGCTAATCACCACCTGGCAGTGCAGGTATAACCCACTGAAACCTGCTGTGTGGAGAACCACGGGCACAAAACTCCTCATTTCAAAGCTGGTGCCAGTGCTCCTGGGTGAACACAATGGAATGGAGAGCTCAGAGAGGAGCAGGCTGTACAGGGAAAGCAGCGTAGGGAAACAGAAGGAAAGATAAAGCCTGCATGTTTCCTTGCTATGCTGAGGTAGAAGGGGGACCTGAACCTTGCAGTGACGAGATCTTTGCTGTCCTCTCGGTGATGGAGCCATGACGGGTTTGGTTGGAAGGAAAGCCCTAGGAGGGAGCTCATTCCTGCACCCCAGGGCCACATCTGAGCTGGACACCTGCTTCCTGAGCAGGGGACTCTGCAGGACGCAGAGGCAGCAAATTCCAGTGTGCTGCAAGGCAAGGATGGCCAGGAAACCAAGGCCATGCCCCAAACTCAGGCCCCCCGACTGTTTTGCTCTCTAATACAGTTTTTAAGTTATAAAAATAAAGACACGACAGGAGCCTTTGAGAAGGTTTTTTTTTGGTTGCTCTCTTTTCCCTCTGCTGGTTAGTTTTCTAAGTGTGTGTGCACACGAGAATGTTCTTAGGGGTTCATTTATTCCTGTCAGATAACTTTCATTACTGTAATAAAATTCCACCGTCTGACAGCTTTTATTTCTGGATTCTGAGTTGTCACGCTTCTCCGAGGTTTCCCTCTGACCTCTAGGATGTGTAAGGTGAGGGAGAGACATGTCTAGCATTTGTGAGCGTTTCAGAGATACCGGAATTCAAAAAGCTTGGCAGTTCCTGTCTGGTAGGTCTAATTTCCAGCTCTGGTAAGACCATGGAAAGGAACTGAAGGTCAGCTCAGGAGGCAGCACTAGGAGCAGGCTGATTCTCTTTAAAGTGAAGCCTCAGTGCTGAGGTGACCAGAAAGGTCAGTCACACCTGGCAATTATAGAGCCTCCAAAAAGTGGTGGAGGTCTGACACCCAGAAGCCTCCTCTTCCTTTTTATATCTTCCCTTGGTCTGCTGCCAGCGTAGGCACCCAGTCCCTTCTGCAACAGCAGAGACAGACTTGTTCCACCAAGGAAACTCCAGGGACACAGACAGGGGGGTACCAAGCTCTGTGCTCGTACAGGGAGGGCACTACAGCAGCTTTGGGAAAGGTAATGGGAGAAAGCACAGGCAGCTCAGATAACGCCAAAGACAGGAGCAGTTACTGGGGTAGGAATCCAGAGCTAAAGGATAAAAACTGAAGTGTGGTGTATTTAATTTTCAGCTGTAAAGAGAACTGTTTAGACTCTCCTGCCCTGCACCTTTGTAACTGCAGGATGGGGTTTGGAGCTTGGACGTAGCCACAGACTCCCCAAAAAGGCACGGGATCAATGCCAGCACCTGCTGTAAATGAAGCCACTGGAGACAACATTTTAGGTTAAGAGAAATCCATCATTTCCAAAGATTATAGGCCAAATTCCACTCTCTTCACGTCTCTGCACTTCAGCTAAGGTAAATTGAGGTATTAAATGAACCATTCTGATTTATAACAGACAAAACCCTTGATGAAGGCACCACTGACAACAATTAAAAAGATTGAACAATTAACAGTATGGATAATTGAGAGCGTGGTGTCTGATTGATTTATATATATATGCATCATTATCTGTCAAAACATTTATTGTTAGCAATACAATATTCATGGCATGGCATTGATAATTCTCTGCAAACTACCTGCTATTCCAACCGTGCCCATTTATCACCTGGCAAAGATCTATTGAGTCATATCTCATTAAATAGTTTGAAAATATCATTCAGTGTCCTCCGTGATGTCTGAATATCTGTTGCCAAATACTCCTCTAGCTTTGCTCTTTGCACGTCCTGACTTGCTGAAATGAGATTGCTTGAACTTAAAGACTGCCAATCTACCAGTGGAAACGACTGGGGGGATCTGATACATGCAAATGTGAGCACCAAACAGTTTTCTGGAAACAAAACCTATTTTAAGGAACACATTTAACAAATGTCTTGGGAGAAGCCGTCTTCTCATATTTCTCTTGCTATTTTTGGTTGACTTGAAACAGAGAGGAAGGACTACAAGGAGAAAAGATAATCGTGAGGTGTGAAACCGAGTTCCTCTGCGACCGTGCTTTATAAATATTTGATACAAACCTCTGCCTGAATGGAGCTTTGTTTGGGGGGATCAGGCAGCAGATGTTTGGCCGTACCTGATGGCTGCTTTGGCAGCACGTTTCCCTTCCCTGCTGGGTGAGACACGGTGCTGAGGCCGTGTTTGGTATTTACAGCCTTGTGGGGCGTCCAGGCCACATCCCAAAGCTGCAGAAGTGACAGGAAGACTTGCACTGACACAGTTGGCTCTGGTTCAGCCTTGCTCTTTCTCTGAGCAAGGCAGGGACAAATGCTGTGCTTCTCCATGCAGCTATTAGATGAAAAATACTGCTTCTCATCTTTATCATCTTCCAAATAACAGAGTGCCATCCCTGCCAAAATAGCAGGTTTCTATATTAAGGCTAAAAATTTAGGAGAGGTTTGAACTTATGTCTGCATGTTTTCAAAGTAAACATGGAAATCTGATCTTTTTAACTAGAATGTAGATTTCGTAGCAGCTACTAAAATATTTGTATTGCTTTTGCATTCCCAGGTTTGAACTAATATTGTTTTAAGTACTCTGTGTTCATAGCAGAGCTGGCGGGCCTCGCAAAGAGCTGTGCAGTGCCAGAGAACATTTCTTGGTGCTATTTGTTAGTGTCTGCTGGCTGGTTAAGCAGCCCTGCAGATGTACGATAGCCTGAATTTGCTAGGACTTAACCTCCAGAAAGAAATCCCCGCTATAAACAAAACTTGGCCAAAACAGTTGCTCACGGTGAGCTATAAGCTAGCAAGGAGAGCAGCAGGGAGAGGAGAGATTTCACTGCCACAAATGCAGAGTGGAAGGGGTGTTTCAGCAGTGTTAAATACCTTGGAATGGGAGCTGTCATTTGACAACAATCTGTCACCAAGCTGTCGCAGGCACACACCTGTGGGCCATCCTGCACCCCAGCAGCAGACAAAAATCCCTCAGCACTGCCCTGGCCATTCCTCCTGCAGTCCCAGGGTCTGGTGTGGGTTGTAACTTTAAAAGGAAGAGCTGGCAGCAAATGAGCCGGAGTCACTTGCAGGTTTTTTTTCTCTCCGAAAGCCTTCTGACCTTGAAAAGCCTTAAAGCTGCATTCCCCATGAAAAATAACTTCTGCTTAGTGCTGAGCACGTGTATTGTTGCGCAGACAAATAGACAAATAACAGTGTGAGTACATGCCTTGATCATTTATCCTCCTCAGAGGGCCATAAACCATGAGTAAATGCAACAAAAGCACAAGATTAATAGCGGCTGCGTAATGCTTTGCATTTTTCATAATGATTCTCCACAGATAGAACCAGCGAGTGTCACTAATTGGTAGGCACTTGTTCTGCAGTTCCTCCCTGAGGTGGGGCTGGAGGCCAGTGCCCGGTGCTGGGGTGGGGAGAGCAGGATCAGGGTCCTCGGGGGCTGCTCCAGGGGCTGTGCAGTGAGGAGAGAGCTGGGCAGCCTGGCTGGGCAGGGCAGGCACGCTGGGGGCCACTCAGGCCTGGGCAGGAAGGGACAGCTGGCCCCAAGCCAGCTGCTGAATTTCACTTGTTCTCAGCTGAATGGCTGGGCTGGCACTGATGCCTTCTCCCAGCCACCTAAAAACAGAGACCAGACAGGAGTCAGGGAATAAAGGCAGGGATTTATTTGAGAGGCCTTCAAAGGTACCACCCTGGGGAGCCAGAGGCTGCTTCCAAAATGGACCCCAAGGTGGGCAACGAGTCACGAGTTCTTCACACTGTTATAGGTTTGGGCCATTTGCATCTCAGCATAAATTCACCAATTAAAACTTCAGCTCTCTTCAATTTCTCCACCTCTCTCACAGCCCCAGTTTACACCTTTAGGCCTAGGCCAGCCCGAGTGTCCTTGAACAGCAAGCTCAGAGCAGCTTTGTTGTGTCTGTCTGGCCTAAGAGAGCAGCTCACGAGCTGCAAGGAACTTCAGAGTTACACACCAGGCAGTGCAGGATCTGAAAAATATAGAAATTAAAACCTAAGGCATCAGCACAATCATACAACCCTGCAGTCCTGCTGATCTCCTTCAGGTCCTGCTGGCTGCCCCCGATCCCTGTTCCCTGTGGGTGCAGGGGTGCTGTGTGGGGACCTGCTGGGGAGATTTCCTGTCCCGTGTTGTCCAAACTCTGTTCGAAGCAGCAAGTCCAGGCTGGGGTATCCATCCCAGGAAAAACACTTTCACCCGACTTCTATCAAATTTGCTTTGTTGCTTGAATTGATTTCCTTTTAAAGTGTTACATAAAGAATGAGAGCATATTGTGTCTATTCTAGTGCTCTAACTCTGAAATTGGAGATCTGCATGTAACCAGTGCTATGCCAAGTGGAGGTACCCAGGCTTCCTGCCTGGAGCTTGGGCAGGGAGCTCTGCCAGTGCAGCTGTGCTGCTCCCAGGGCCCAGGCAGCTTTGGCTCAGTTTGGGGGCAGTGTATGGGCTCAGGGAGTGACCCTGTTCGAGCTGTACCACACCCAGCCCTGCAGAGTCCTCCCCCAGACCTCCCAGGCTGAGATGATGATGGGCCCAAAAGCCACGAGCTCTGCTTTGCTCTGACTTCTGAAACTGCCACACACACACTGCAGGGCTGTGGCTGCTGCCAGCTCCCTGAAATGTGAAGCCCAATGATTTGGGCTATGCAGCCAGAAATTCCCCAAGTGAACTCAGAGAAAGTAATCTTACACAGATTTATCTAACAAGCTGCCTGGTGCTGTGGATCTTTTTACGTTTCCCCAGATCCAGAATACCCACGTCTTGTAGATGCTCACATTCTCTGTAATTCCATTCAGTGTCTCCCTGCTCTCATGTGACTCCAGGGATCTGTCCTGCTGCAGTCTGAGAATGCCACTGGAATGTTCAGTGGCATCTCCCCTGCCAAAGGGAGGGTGTGGGACAGATGGAGACGCAGAGGGGGAGGGTGTGTGTGGCTTTCCAACCTCTTTCTGTCTGCACCCCCCCCAAGGAAGTGGACTTTGTCCCTTTGTCTTCTCCCCACTCCTAGTTAAAAGCTGCTCCTAGCCTCCTGTGTCCTACAGAAACCTCAATTCTCTGTTCTCCCCAAGAAAGCAGGAAAATAGGAAAAGCAGCTTGTTAAGCAAGGCTCAGGGGAGCATCACTCCCCAAACGGCTCTGGCAGAGGACGAGCCCATGAGGGAAGAGCTGTCAGTGCTGTAAGTGCCTCAGCTGACCAGGCATGTGCTCCTCTACTTGTTGTTTTACCTCTTGCTGATCCTCTGCATCTCTCCCCCTTTCCTCTCTGGGCTGTTTGTGCTTTTGTCTCTGTGCAGTGCCTTGAGCACAAGCTGGTTTCAGTCTGGCTGCTCGGCCCTGCTGTAACAGAGGTATTTCTGTTACTCAGAGCAGTCAAATAGAATCCAGCAGTCTTGGGATGTGAACATTTGTGGTCAGCCTCAAAACCAAAACCAAAGTAGCAGCTTTGTTCTTTTCAGGCAGATCATCAATTAGGGCCAAAATTGGTAATGTGTCAGAGTGACTGACTGACTGCAGGCTGCTTTCTGAAAGGGTCCAAGATACACAGACCATTACTTGTCATGGTACAGATATTTGTGCAGCATTCACCCTACAATTATTGAGAAGCTTCTGAACTCTCTGGGATGTCTAGCTTCAGAGCTTCCCCAGTTTGCTATTTATTTCTGGCAGCAGCAGGCAAACCACTGTTCCTTATGCCAGGCAAAGAGCTGTAAAAAAAGAGTGCAGAATGTCATGAAATCCCACCCAGTTCAGGAGGGTCCTGCCTGAATGGGAATGACTGGAGCCTTCCTCACTAAACTGTGCTGTCAGGTGCTTCTGGGGTAATCAGACGTTACCACCTCCAGAAAAAACAGCCTGTGTCTGGGAAAACACAATGAAGAGGCTCTCACACCTGCCAGGTTCAGCAGAAAGGAGGGGAAAGACTTTATTATTGACATATGTCACATTCTTATACAATTCCCAACTGCACAAGGGATTGGAGGACATGTCACTTCCTCCTCAATCCCACTGGAGAAGAAAGATGCTCATCAAAGTTCTCTTATCACAAAAGGAATGAAAAACAGAAAATACTGTTAAGTAAACATTGGCCATTATTTACATGAAACTGTGAGAAAGAATCTGACTCCAAGGTTAAAGCCAGAAGGCTTTAGCAAAAACCAGGGCAACAGCAGCCTCTGAAAGGAGAGCCTGGCTGCCAGACAGGCAGCTCTGGAGGGGAGGGAGCTCCTCTGCTGCTCACCAGGGAACATATGCTCTCCCCTCTGTGCTGCTGTGAGGCAGTGAACAGGAGCAGGGCTTCTGGCAGAGCTGTCCTGGCTCACCAAACGTGCATTTGGTGCTCAGCAGCCTGAGTGGAAGAGGAGAGCTTGGATGGGAAACATCTGAAAAGGTGTTAACTGAGGCCACTGATGCTCTGTGGATCAGAGCTTGACTACAGTGCTTGAAGAAAAAATATCCTGCAAAACCCTGCTCCCTTTTCATTCAACGCCTCACATTCTGTTGTTTACTTCTATAATTTGCACCACTACGTGTTGGGACTTGCTGAGAATGAAAGGAGAGCTTGGGAGAGCAGATTTCAACTCGTATGTAATATCCAGGCAAGTCTCCTTGACAGGAACTTCCCAAAATTTCTGGACCTGTCTGTTCCACTCGTTTATCTTGGGAACAGTTTCCCAGTGCCTGTGTACCTGCTGCAGATCCAGGGCCACACCTGACAACTCTGGCTTGGGTTTCCTTGCTGGGATGGCAGAGCTGCAGAGCAGAGCAAGATGAAGGGAAGGCTTGGGGCTGCGGTTCCAGCCACACGTTCCTGGGAATTCAGGGCTGAGTCTTTTCTCTAATCTGTCCTTGTCTGACTCAAGGAGAAGTGATTTATAAGGGTAATATCATGGGGATTTTTGTGGCAAAGTGCACGCTGTACTCTGGAGGTGTTCTGTTGTCCAAAGAGGGATTTTTTTTGAAAGTGTATTTTTAATCTCTAATTAAAACATGGCTGAAAGTAAATCTCTAGAAGTAAAAGTAGGATTAAAACTTAGTTAGGTTTTATGAAGTAATTAGAATGGCATTCACAAAGCCTGTGGCCAGATCAAAAATGCAGTTTTATCCAGAGCACATCTGCTGTATCTTTTCTTATTAAAGAACTTTGACCTTCTGCTGTGAACAACAGAAGGTTTGGCAGGTGATATGATGTGCTCTAATCACAAAAAAGTAGGAGAGAGTTGCAATAACCCTGGAGTTCACGGAGTTTGGCTTCCAGAGAGCTTGTTATGATTTTCACTTGTCCCTATAAAAACTTTGCACTGAGAGCAGATTTTGTGTGAGCTCGGAAAGAAAACAACCTAAATGGTCATGTGTGCATATCTCTTTCTTCCATGGCTAACCTGGGCTCAGGCTTATCCTAAATTTACCTATTTGCCTCTTTTATCTAGATTAGACAGGGGAAAAACATTTTATACTTGAGGACTTGTTTTATTTTCTTTTTCCTAGCTATTTTCCCACTAGCTTTGCCTGATTACAGCCACTGTGGACACAGTTATTCCCTGCTGTCTGCAAGTTGGCCAAAGCCAGCATCAGCCTGCTGCTGAATGGTGCCAGAGGTTGTCCCAGCATCTCCTGCCTGCAGCATCATCCCAAAATGCAGCTCTCTGGTGGAGCTGGGGCACCTGGGTCTGTGGGAGCAGCAGCTGGAATCCTGCTGGAATTCCTGCTGGAACCCCAGGAGCTGGAAGGGCAAAATGCATCAGGAGGTGGACAGGCTTCTGTGAACTGTCTTCAGAGCCTGTGAGGAAAGGGAGATGATTTTTTGGTCAGGGCTTTAGCATCAGAGCGTGGTGGGGCTGGGGTTGCCTCTGTCTCTGACAGAGCTCCCGTGCTTGTGCTGATTTTCATCTCTGCCTCCGTTCTGGGACACGGCCCAGCTGTGGGCAAAGGTGGAAATTCCCATCCTCAAGTTAGAAAATGAAATACTTCCAGCGAAGTGTAAAATTTTATGTGGAGGCAGGTCCACAGGAGGGATTCTGGATCAGAACAGGCACGGGTGGGGTGTCCTGGGCCCTGGCAGGGCGTGGGGCTCCTTCCCCCTCTGTTCATCCCCAGCACAGCTGCAATATTGAGCACGGCTTCTAACCTCTCCTTTATAGTTCAAACCTTCACTAAAGACAGCTCTGCACTCCATGGACATCCCTGAAATGTCCTTTTGAAACATCTTGTGGAGACTCTCTGAAAGGGATGAGAAGCTGTCAGACAGAGCAGATCTTTGGTACAGTACTGCCAGGGGGAAACCCCAGACTGCAAGCCACACCTGAAGAAAATGTGGATGGTTTTCAAAAGAAAAGGTGGATTTTATTTTCTTTCTATAAAGATAAGAAATTGAACTAGGTAGGACCCTAACTAATGTGGTGTTAAGTCACTGCAATCAGGAAAACATGCTGATTTTCTTTCTTTTGTGTTTTTTCATGCAAAGCTTCTTATGACAAGAGCTTTGCTTGGCAGCTTGGCTTTCCATGGAGATGGGGTGTGGTGACAATACAGAGCTCCCTCGTCTTTTCCAAGTATTTTTCTGGCCATGGGGGTCAAGTGCAGGCCTTAGAGAAAAACACACCCCCACCCTTGTCACACAGGGAGGGATGGGGCCCAGCTGGGCCGGGGGGTTGTTCCTGCTGCAGACCCACGGGCACTCCCACGCCAGGGACCCCAGCCCCTGTTAATCCTTTATGCAACCAGCAGCAGAGGCGTGCAGCAAAACAGCAGCTGCAACCTGAGGGCATGGCCAGAGGTTTATGTGAGTGGAAGGAAGTGGGTTCAGTAATGTTTCTGCTGCCTAGAAATTACTCGTGTCAAATATATTTTCATTAATGTTGATTTTTTTTTAAAATCCAGGAAAAAAAAATTAGGACTGGGGGCCTTTCAAAAAGCTGCCTTCACTTCTCTTTTCTCTTCAATCCCAGTTGAAGAATATTGACTTGCTCCAGCCAGAGGCTGGGAGTTGTGTATGCTTATTGCTGCATTTTCTGATAAGCAAAATAAGCTAATGGGAGGTAACGCTGGGAGAAAATTAAACACTGCTTCTGTGAGAAATATAAACTCCAGCCACTGCCTGTATTAGCAAACACTGAATGATAATAGCTCCCCTGCTAAAGCATCAATTAAGCTTTCAGTAAGGAGTGTTTATGGTAAATCAGGACCACAATTTTGTAATGGAAAAGTACATGAGGATTTTTTTTAAATTAATAGAACAATATAGTTATGCCTTAAATGAAAAAAACATATTTTCATGTGTTTGCTTTTACAGGAGGAACTGAGTGCAAAGTAAGTTTGAACGAGTGTGTTCCAGAGGAAAGGAGGCTTTTGCATGAGCAGTCCAACAGAATTCCTCTAAAAAATTCCTATTTGTTGAGTTACTGAATGACTGTTAGAGAGCAGAGTCTGGTGAGGACTTAGATGAAACCTCCCCCCAAGGAGGAAGGAGGAGGAAGCAGATGCCCGTTTGACTGGAAGCGTGCAAAGTGTGTGCAGGGGTCAGGGCTGTCAGGACAGAGCAGAGGAGAGGAGGAGGAGCGTGGTCTGCCCAGGCACAGCCCCGGGGTGAGGCAGCAGAGCAGGGTGTGAGGCTCTGCTGGGGAGGAGAAAGGCAGGCTGGTGCTTGGGGCTTGAACCAGAGAGTGTGGAGCCAAAATAACGGGGACACCAGGCAGCTGGGGAGGAAAGGTGAGGTGTCTGAGAGCTGCTTTGTGCAGCTCAACAGAGGCAGAGTGAAGTGAGAGTGTCTGGGGAGACACAATGAAGAGGCTCTCACACCTGCCAGGTTCAGCAGAAAGGAGGGGAAAAGCTTTTATTATTGACATATTTCACATTCTTATACAATTCCCAACCCCACCAGGGATTGGAGGACATGTCACTTCCTTCTCAATCCCACTGGAGAAAAAAGGTGCTCATCAAAGTTCTCTTATCACAAAAGGAATGAAAAACAGAAAATACCGTTAAGTAAACATTGGCCATTGTTTACATGAAACTGTGAGAAAGGATCTGACTCCAAGGTTAAAAACAGAAGGTTTAGCAAAAACCAGGGCAACATGAGAGCGCTGCACGGGGGCAGTGCTGCTGAGCTCAGAGGGCTTCTCACAGCTCAGCAGGGCCCGTCCTGCATGGCTCCAGCAGAGCTGTGTGAGTGTCACCGCTCGGGGACCCCAGTCCTGCCAGCAGCCAGGCTTTGGGTCCAGCATCACGGGGCTGGAAGGCCCCAGTCCCTCCCAGCAGGAGTGGTGACTGTGTCAAGCTGCTGTGTGCTCATGTCACACTCAGGAGTACAGCTCCAAAGCAGGAGAAGGGCTTCTTAACCCCTGTGCTGAGGAGTACAGAGCACCCAGCTGGGAGCTGAGCTTGTCTGGAGATNCTTTGGGTCCAGCATCACGGGGCTGGAAGGCCCCAGTCCCTCCCAGCAGGAGTGGTGACTGTGTCAAGCTGCTGTGTGCTCATGTCACACTCAGGAGTACAGCTCCAAAGCAGGAGAGGGGCTTTTTAACCCCGTGTGCTGAGGAGTACAGAGCACCCAGCTGCAGGAAGGGCAAGCTCCAGCCGAGCCTCCACTGCCGAGCATCGATCATCCCCTGCACACACCATGCTGGCAGCACTGCCCGGGGACAGGGAGAGGGGTTTAGGGGTGTCACTCCTCCTTTTCTGGGTGTTTAAATGCACCCCTGAGTCTGGTAGTTTCTGTTGTGCCACGGAGATCTAGGGTTGCAGGTGACTCCACGTTCTTTAAGGGTTCTTGTTGCCCTGGTTTTTGCTAAAGCCTTCTGTTTTTAACCTTGGAGTCAGATTCTTTCTCACAGTTTCATGTAAATAATGGCCAGTGTTTACTTAACGGTATTTTCTGTTTTTCATTCCTTTTGTGATAAAAGAACTTTGATGAGCATCTTTTTTCTCCAGTGGGATTGGGAAGGAAGTGACATGTCCTCCAATCCCTTGTGCAGTTGGGAATTGTATAAGAATGTGAAATATGTCAATAATAAAGTCTTTCCCCTCCTTTCTGCTGAACCTGGCAGGTGTGAGAGCCTCTTTATTGTGTTTTCCCAGACACAGGTTCTTTTCTCTGAGGTTCCTGGTGCTCGCTCTTTACCCCAGCTCCAGGTGAGCTGCCTTGCCTGACTGACTGAGGAGCTAGCTGATAGCCAGAGTGAACTTTGGTTAAGTGCTTGTGGCTTGGGTGTATGAAGTAATGCGATGCTGTCCTCCGGGACATCGTGGGAAAATGTAAAAAACAATTCCCTGTGCATGTTTACAGTGTCAGAAAGGCAGCTCCATCAGGTTGGGCAGGCTTGGATCCTTTTTATAGTAGGGCAAGCAAAACAAGACTGCTTCTCAAACTCTTCGGATTAAGGATTTATTTCACATGAGTAAATATTTATGGAACTTATATTTAATGGTTTCTTCCCTGCGGAAGGATAGCTTATTTTATTTTTTGATGAGGCTTCTACAAACTGAGACAGCTTGACCCAACTTTCTCCTCATTTAACCATGTATACCAGGGGAAACAAAAAAAAATTCCAAAATCCACTTCGGGTCTGGTAGTCTCAATCTCCTAAAAAAGGTTTATGTGGATTCTTAGGTAGATATTAATTCAATTCCACACCTGCCTTTTGCTTACATAAAGCAAAGCTGCACGTTCCTTGTATGCAACAGAAAATGCTTTCCCAGAAGTTGCCCAGACAAGACCAACTCCTATTTTACTGTTCTCAAAGACAGGATGATATCCAGCTGTTTCTTTTGCCACATTACTAGTGATCTATAGGGGAAGGGGTAACTTACACGAACTCTGGGGTGACCAAAGGTCACTGTGGTGCCCAAGGGGCACGTGGCAGTCCGTGCCCCTGCAAAGGCATCAGGAGCAGCTCTGGCCCCAGAGCCCTCCACAGGGGGACCCCAGGCACAGCCTCACATTCTCCCTGCACGTCAGGAAGGTTTGGAGTGGGATCTTGATCCTCTGGTGCCCCAAACTACAAGCACACGGACCCTGTCCCAGGGAAAGCGTGAAGAAAAGTGGCACGAGGAGGAAACACGGCCGAGTTTGAGCTGGGCTCTTTCAGAGTGAACAGAAATGAGCCACGAGATCCTGGCACGCTCACTTCCCTGGTCACAAACAGTGAAATGAGGCTGCAGGCAAGAAAGAAAAAGTGATCCTCAGTGCCCTGGGCATGGGACCGTTCTGGTCCTGAAAAGCTTTAAGAGGTTCCTCTTCATTCAGTCCCAGTTACTTCTGCCTATCTGAACACAAACTTCTGCAGCCTCTTCCCAGGCTTCTTGTTCCTGAAACAAAGCCTTTTCCATTGAGAGCCCTCCAGGCCCCATCCACCTTCAGCTTTCCTTTGACCTGCTGGGTGTGGACATTTTCCCTGGAGCCCACTGTCCTGCCCACCCTCCCTTTACCAGACATGGCCAACAATTAAGCTAATTAAGCTATATGCAGGCCTAAGTCTATAGGGCCAGACTCACAAAAGGACTTCGGCGTTTGAAATGGGAATTAAGCTGATTATCAGCATATCACTCTCATTATGCAGCCTTTGAAACCTTCCTAGCCTTGTGCTTGTGTTTCCTCTCGGAAAGTTCCTGTGTGCTCAGAGAGGGAACAGAATCCCCTTTATGCTCTTCCCTCAGTGGGAACTGCCCCAGGGCGAGTCCTGGGCTGGGGGCAGGCAGCCCCCACCGAGCCCACCCAGTCCCCAGGATCCATGAAAAGCCACTGTGTCTGGGGAGACACAATAAAGAGGCTCTCACACCTGCCAGGTTCAGCAGAAAGGAGGGGAAAGCCTTTATTATTGACATAGCTCACATTCTTATACAATTCCCAACTCCACAAGGGATTGGAGGACATGTCACTTCCTTCTCAATCCCACTGGAGAAGAAAGATGTTCATCAAAGTTCTCTTATCACAACAGGAATGAAAACCAGAAAATACCGTTAAGTAAACATTGGCCATTATTTACATGAAACTGTGTGAGAAAGAATCTGACTCCAAGGTTAAAAACAGAAGGCTTTAGCAAAAACCAGGGCAACAAGCCACCTTCCCCACGTCCCTGCGATGCTCCGTGTCGTAGGAAAGCCTGTTTGAACCATCTCCTTCCACACCTTTATGCACGGAGGCGCCAGAGAACAAAAGCCAGCTCTGTCTGGGAAGGCTCCCAGGGCTCTCCTTCCCCGTGTGACAGGCGCTTTCAGAGCCCCTTCGAGGGAATCTGCATAATTGACCCACACCACCAGCGGCCCAGCCTGAGTGACCTGAGGTGTGTTTTCATCTCGGGAGGCTCAGGGGCAGCCAGTGCAATCTGTAAGGCTCCATTGAGACGTTCAGGTCTGCGGGCAGTGGGGACCACGTGAATACCTGAGGACAAACAGCCTGGGTTTCATGGGCAGTGTTTAGTAGGGGCTGAGTGTTCTGAAAGTAGCACATCCAGTCCTACAATGGATTTCCCTTCCAGCTCAGTGGGTTTATCCCATGTTTGCCTCCCTGACTCACCACANAGAACCCTATAAAGTATCAGAAATGTAAATAAAATTTCTTTTTTCCCTCTTTCTAATGAACCCAGCAGGTGTGAGCGTGTCCTTTACTGTGCCTTTACCAGCACAGGGCCCCAGTGACAGAGACTTCAGCAGTGTTTAGTAGGGGCTGAGTGTTCTGAAAGTAGCACATCCAGTCCTACAATGGATTTCCCTTCCAGCTCAGTGGGTTTATCCCATGTTTGCCTCCCTGACTCACCACAAACCAGTGGATCTGTTGCTCTGTGTCACTCTGCTCCATTTAAATTTGGGGTGAAGTGCAGTATTTCTCCACCTGCCAGGAGCAGTGTAGTGCACAGGGAAATGTGTTACTTTGGCTGGGAAACACTGCAGCTGCAGAATTTTTTGTTCTAATCTGCTGCCATATTAGTCGAGGTCGGTGTATTACAAAAAAAAAAATAAAAAATCACTGTGATTAAATGGAATTAGTGGGTGATACAGTACTTACTGCAGAGGTAATAACACGATTTCCCTCATTAGTGCAGGCCTGCTATAGCTTCTTAATTGATTTTAATCGGCATTTAATTAGAAAATGTGAATCCCCTGTGGCTAGTTCATATTTTACACTATTCCGAGGTAGACTATTATTTTTTTTCTACAGGTGGCATCCCAATATCAGGTTAGGAAAAATATGAGATCTTGTGTTTGGCCTGTGACTTTTGAGGGTCATCATGTCAGGGACGTGGGCTGTTTATCAGCTCTGAGCCTCCAAAGGTCACCATCACCTGTCTGGGGAGAGAATCCCCTTCTCTGCTTCAGCTTTTCCTCTGGACTAGAGTTTCCTAGTGCCAAAGTACCTCACGGACTGTTATAAAGCATGTGTCCAACTATTTCTTAGGGAAATAACACCAGGACTCTGTGTTCAGAACTTGTGGGACGATGCAGACAGGAGTTTTATCATTTCTGTAAGGCTGAAAACACCTGTGAGCCCAGATATTGAGGGGCTGGTGACAGGTACTCTGTTTAATACCATATTGTTTCACTTCCAGAAAGAATGACTCGAAACAGAGAGGGAGAATATCCTGCTCTTTGAATGAATAGCACAAAGAAATCCCTGTGCTAGCATGATATGAAAGTTTTATTGCATTCTGGCTTTTCAATTGTGCTGTATTAAACCATATTAATATTTGGTTTTTCTAGGGCAGTCAGAGATCATTGGTAGTGCTGAATTTTTCATTTACACTGGTGCCAAATGATCAGCCTTAGTGCTCCAAGGTCGGTCAATCATTCCCCTCTGGTGGAACATTTCTGCCTTTAAGGCAAATGAAACTTCTTTCTCTCTACCTCAAGTGCAGATAACTTATGGGACAAACTCACTAATAGTTCATTGTGTGTGCCATGGCTGCTGCCCCATGATCCATCAGCAAACCCAAAATGAAAAGTGATTTCCCTGGAGACTCAGGGCAGAGCTGCTCACAGATTTTTTTGTGTGTGTGTACCTGAATTTGAGTAGATTCTCTATTAAGCATCCAGATGAAGCAGAGTTTCTCTACCCAGCCACGTTGTGACTCGCTAAGGAGAAAATACAATCTCAGGTCACACTGTGATATTCATAGGTGCAATATGCACTGGTGTCCAGGGGAACTGTGCTGTTTGTGCCAGGACTGAATTGAAAACCTCGTGGTTGTTTCTTTTCAGATAAACCCAGTAACAGAAGACTGCCAGAAAATTAAGAGAAAAATTATCAGTGGTTATCAAGACTACAAGTACTTCTGTCCTGATTGTATTACCCTTGAGCAGCCAGGAAAGCTATAAAAGAAAAGAAATTGTCTTCTGTAGCAAACTGACTGCTTTAATTTCTACTTTCATTTAGAGGTAGATATTTGAAAAATATTTAATGTTTCCAAGCTGTAGAAAACCACCACTTCAGTCAACCCCAAAGGAAGAGCAAGAACAATAGGTGAAAATGCAGTGGACTCAAACAGAGAAATTAAATTGATGTCCTGGAAAAATAAACACAGACCAGGGAATCCTCTCACTGAGCGGTGCCCGGAAATCACAGAGGCATAAAATGCTCAAAATACTCCTTTATCCCCTCCCCTCCTTTTTAACCCGAATTTTAAAAGTTCTGTGGATGAGATTATTTTCCTTCTCTCTCCATACTGAGGGTTTTATGGAAGTGCAGTAAAAATAGGAAAGGAAATGGAGAGTCTGCTGAGGACAAGTGACCCAATTTATGGCTCCATGTCCCGAGTCTCCCCAGAATGGCCAAGGCTAACAGCAGCCAGCTTGCTCACAGTCAGTAATTATGAGAGAGCCTGGCAGGGAGACCTGAACCTTATTATTAGACTAAGTAATATAGCTGTGGAGAAGAGGAAAAGACCTGGAGTAAGTAAGAGCTTCTACAAGTTCATTAAAAACACGTGATTTGGGCTGTTGGAGGGCGCGTGTCTCCTGCCAGAGCCGTGCTGGCTGCCGTGCCAACCTGCCCCACTGCCAGGAAGGGATGCACAGCAGCTCTGGAGAATTCACTTGTTGGTGGCCTGAGATGCAGGGCCTTGAGTGGACGTGACTCTCAGAAGGTACCTGAGAATTTTGGGGAACATCTGTCCAGCTGTGAGACAGTTTGGAGTGGGCTTGGTTTGCCAGAGTCACTGGGATGGGATGGGATCAGCCTGTGCCAATACAGAGATTTGGGGGAGAAATGAGGAAAAGGTGGAAACGTGAGTGGAGTTGCTCTGAAAATGAGTAGTTAAAAAATATCGAGGAAATTATCTGAGGGGAGGGGAAGAAGAGAAGGCAGTGCGACCTTTTCAATGCAAAAAGAAGTTCTGAATCAACGCTGAGAAAACAAATGGCAAGGTCATTAGATTGACAATGAATAATAGAGCAGCTAAGAAAGGCAATTGTGTGCTCCCATTCCTAAGAAAGCCATTTCTTCTGGCAACCAACCATCCCCAGCCAGAGACTGGAGTCTTATTAGAGTAGGAAATGAGTTGTTCTGCTGACTTCACGCGTGCAGTGAATCGTCTGCGGAGCTTCTACAACAAAGTTCTCCTAAAACCAGTAGCACGTCACAGATGAGATTGGCTGATGTGCCTCACGGCACTCAGCTCTGTTCATCCACACAACGTGTGGAGCCCCGGGTATAGATTAAGACACGTTAAATCTGACTCTCAAATCAGATGGATTTTGTTAGACAAATATTATCCGAAGGGACACAAGCACGGCGGTTGTCACAGCAGAGCACGGAGCAGGAAGGTGCATGTGGCGTGCCCAGGCCTGGCTGGTTCCTGCAATGAGCCTTACCAGGAGCTGGAGCTGTGCTGGTTTCTCACTCTTTCTCACTGGTGAGAGGTGGCTGCTGTGTGGGACACGATGTCCCAGAGCTCTGATGGCAGAGATTAGCGAGGGGCTCGCTGCTGCTGAGCCGCTGCCGCTCCGCTCTCCACGGGCACGAAGGAAGTGTGCTCTGAGATATAACAAGAACAGACAATTAAAACTTCTGTTCCCCCGTGCAGGGAGAGCACAGGCTGTGCCATAACTCTTGGGGTATCAGGTTCGTGTGAGGGGATCCACCCAGAGGGGCAGCACGCCTGCTGAGAGAGCTAACAAAAGACCATTCACTAACAAAGCACCGGCAATTAATCCTGGAGTTATACGGGGTTGTAGGCTAGTTAGAGGCCTGGTGTAAATGAGCACAGCCTAATGGTACCCTAATTTACACACAGGTCCTATGGCATTTAAAGCAATTTACAGTACAAGCGTTAGTTTTTATAATTTGTCCTGTCAGAGGAGAGGTTCTCTCCTATATTGCAGCGTGTAAGTGCTGGTTTCAGCATGTGCTGGTTTCAGCATTTGCCAGGAGAAGAACAGTCAGGTCAGCTTTTCTGGCTGGAAACTGTTGTTCTACTGAAAGTAATTGCAGTTTTCATGATAGAATGTTGTATGTGTTATATTAAATGTATTCCTATACTCTTGTATTGAGCAACGGTGTAATTAAGGGATATACCAGGGATTCCCACTGTAGAAACCAACCACCTATTCTGAAGGCTTTAATAGAGCTGTAAAAGCTGATTATATGTTGGAGTGTGAGTGCAGAGATCTTGGAGAAAGAGCTCTTTATGGCGCATAAAAGACATCTCTGTATAATGGCTTATAAACATCTTCCCTCCAAACCTGACAATATTGAAGGGAGCTGATGAAGAGCTACTCAAAAATCCATTTAACTGATCAGCTGAATGCTCCTAATAAGCCAATTCCAGGCGTCACGTAAGTGAAATAAGTGAAAACCCAGTCTGGAGCAGGAGTGTGAGCCAGGAGAAACCCTGTCCTTGCAGGGCAGTTTCCACACAGGGCGTTCTTTGGAACTTGTGTCGTGTTGGTGATGCCAGCCCCCTCAGCTGGCACCCGCTGCCATCCCTCAGTGCCAGGTACAGTAGGAGTGGGTGCTGTGTGCCAGAGACTCTGGGGCAGCTGATCCCATCAATTCCTGAGGGCTTGTTCTTAAAAATGGCACAGCTCCATTGGATTTAAATCTGGCCAGGAGCAGCGCCGTGGTGCTGAGGGTCTGTCTCTGCCTGAGTTTCCCTGGGCTGGAGGTTGCTCTTTGCCTCTCACACAGCAACCTCGTTCCCTTTCAGTGGAGTCCTCAGGGATTTTTGGCAGTCGTTCACCCAGTAACTAAAATTTTCTGCTTACCCATTCAGTTTCAGGATAGGAATAGCAAACCACACAGAGGGTACAGATGGGAACAGCAGCTGAGCAGGGCAGGGTGAGCCTCGAGTGAGTGACAGCTCCTGAGCAAAATGCTCCACATTTCTCAAACTCTTGGATTTTCGCTGTTCTGGCGCAGCCTGGCCAGAAATAGCAGTGCCTGGGCCCAGCTCTGCGTGCAGCACTGGGTGATGTGGCAGGGAGCAGCCCTGGTGCAGTCAGGGCTCTGATGCCTTAGGTTTTAATTTCTATATTTTTCAAATCCTGTACTGCCTGGTGTGTAACTCTGAAGTTCCTTGCAGCTCGTGAGCTGCTCTCTTAGGCCAGACAGACACAACAAAGCTGCTCTGAGCTTGCTGTTCAAGGACACTCGGGCTGGCCTAGGCCTAAAGGTGTAAACTGGGGCCATGAGAGAGGTGGAGAAATTGAAGAGAGCTGAAGTTTTACTTGGTGAATTTATGCTGAGATGCAAATGGCCCAGACCTATAACAGTGTGAAGAACTCGTGACTCGTTGCCCACCTTGGGGCCCATTTTGGAAGCAGCCTGTGGCTCCCCAGGGGGGGACCTTTGAAGGCCTCTCCAATAAATCCCTGCCTTTATTCCCTGGCTCCTGCCTGGTCTCTGTTTCTGGGTGCTGGGGAAGGCATCACTCTGTGCCCAGGCAGCCCTGCAGCCCATCCCCATCGCTGCAGGGGCCCGGCTGTGAGCCCAGGGAGCCCTGGAACCTGCCAGAACAGAGCCCAAAACTTCACGTGCCACCACCAGGCTTTGTCCCCAAAATCAGGGGCTCTGGCCACAAGGCTGAGCCCTGTGCTGGTCTGGGTTTGGAGCTGCCTGGGGCTCTCCAGTCCTCCACCATCCCCTTCCTGCTTCTGCCTCTTTCAGGGCAGCCCTTCAGGCTGCAATTTGCTTGTATGGTTGAGGTAATTATGTATGTAAATTAGACATGCTCTTTTAACTTCATTGCTTATTTGACTACGCCATTAAAGAGATTTAAGGGCACCTCTGGTCAGTGAAGGTGACTTAAAATTAACTTGTTTCATACCAGGTGAGTCCTGGCCAGCAGAAACATCTTAAACCATTCAAGGTTTGTTCTCAGCTCGTGTCTGATGGGTCCCTTAGGGCCATTATATTTATATATATAGGTATATATGCATATCCATATCTATATATAAACTCATTTTTAATCTGAGTTCACTTAGATAAAATAAAGGGTTTCAAAAATTTAGCAAAGAAAGGAAAGGACGCGTTTCTTTCTTGTGAGGAGGAGAACTGAGTCTTCCTTGAAGACTGAGCCTACTTTGATAATTTTCTGCAGCAGTTATCTTCAACACCAGGTTTTGGCAGAGCTCGATTGAATTAGGGCCTGAGGGTAAAAATTCCATTTCAGGAGTGTGTTGGAAGAAGCACAAGGACAGAGGCAGTCTCTGCAGTGTGAAACCTGGGGAGCAGGAGGGGTGAGGTCAGAATCCACCCCTGAACTCCAGCTTCTTGCACTGTGCTACTTTTTTGTTTGTTTTTAATCACTGTGTCAATTACCTTATTGCTGGAGCTGGCAGCATTTTATTTAATGCTTTGCTTTATTTAATTTATTTATTTATTATTTATTTAATAATAATAAACGCTTCACATTTTATTTAATGAATCACTGAATTCATTCTCAGTTCCTGGAGCCTGTATCTGGGTGAGAGCTGGTTACAAACAGCACCATCCAGAACTCCTCACACCACCACAGCAGAGAGGGAAAGCCTGGAGCACACCCCGGGAGAGGCAAACACCTGCTGGGGTGGAACTGCCTCGAAATGCCAGGGGGGATGGCACCCTCAGCTCAGGGCAGTGCTCCAGGGTTAATCCTGCTCCCTGGAAAGGGAAGGAGGCGAGGGAACAACGGATGGTTTGAAGTAATTAAGGAATTTTTGAAAAATAATAGGTTTGGGGGGTTTTTTTAAGTAAATTAAATATGGAAACTTCTCTGTCGATAGATGGAGAGTAAGAAAATCAGGTGCTGCTCTCCCCCAGGGTCTTCTCCAAGCAGCATTTTCCACCCCTCTGCTCTGACTCCTCCTGGCTGCAGGGGCAATACAACATTTCTCACTGCTCTCCATGCCAAGGGCTTCTCCAGATGTGCTGAGCCCCTCCCTGAGCTCACAGCCCCAAACACCTCCC
>VYXC01003771.1:244268-257839 GCA_013397175.1 Platysteira castanea | reverse complement strand
CTGCGGTGCCGGTGCCGGTGTGCGCGCTCCGGTGCCGGTGCGCGGCCGCTCCGTGTGCGCGCTGGGCGCTCCCGTGCCGGTGTGCGCGCTCCCGTGCCGGTGCCGTGTGCGCGCTCCGCGTGCGCGCCCGGAAAGGGGCTCCGTGGGGGAAAGGGCGCCCCCTGGCGGCGCTCCCCGGACCGGGCGCGTTCCCGGCGGGGCCGGGGGGTGCGGGCGGCGTTTTTGGGGGAATCCGCTCTTCTGTCACCGTGGTGTGGATGGCAGAGCTGTCACCGCGCAATTGTCCTTGTCAGCTGCGTCTGTAAAAAAACCTATTTCAACAGCTTCTTTTGTTGGTGAAGCAGAAGCCTGCTATTACTTTTTCCTAAAACTTTGCAGGGATGTGCAGTTGGGGACACCCACCAGCAGCACTGTGTGAAGCTGCAGAGCTCACCTCATCTCTCCTTTCCCTGTTCCCGCCCGGGAAGTGCCCTGTTTTATTTAAGAGCACATGTCAGTCCGTGTCTGGGCTGTCCGGATGGGTCTGATAGGAGATGTGTGGTTTTTGGCAGCAATCATAAAACAGTTGGTTTAATGTTCTATTGCTTTCAGTGCAATTGTCTCACACGGAGGGGACCAGATAGATATATTCCTCTGGGTGACTTCAGTAATTAAGTGTGCTTTGACTTAGCCAAAGGCAGGGTGGGAGCTGGTAACTCCGTTATCAAAAATGTGTATTTAAAGCCAGAGGTTTTTACTTTCCTTGTAGGTCACAACAGCGATCAGTGAAAGCAGAGGCCCTGGAGCACCTGCCCACGAGCAGCAGCTGAGCACAGGCTCCGTGCCTGACCCACCAGTGCCCACTGGGCTGGGGAGGGGGGTTGAGGATCATCTATTTTTACAGGAGCATCAAATTGCATTAGGCACAGTGTGGCGGGGGCAGGCAGGAGGAAGGGATGGCTCCAGCCTCCGAGAGCTGCTGGTCTGAGCAGTGTCCTGGCCCTGCTGCCTGCACTGCGGGGCTGGGGCCAGCACTGCAGCTTGGGTCTCATGGCAGGAGCTCGTGTGTTCTCACTCGTCCTGTGGGAGTGTGGAAGTGAGGAGCAGGGTATTTGGAGGAGTGACTGACAGGTGTCACTGGCACAAGGAGAAATTTCATATTTGCCTCCAGCATTCAGCTGAGACTTTCAGGGGAAGACCAGGGAAACAGACATCTCAATTCTGTGGAAATCCACAGGCTTCCTCGGGGAAGACAGCTTTAATTTCTGTTTGCTGCCCAGGTCCCTGCTGAAGGCTCCATGTTTCTGTATATTGGGTTTCTCTGTGTGCCCCATGGGATGATTCTGTGTCCATGCAGCAGGCAGGCAGCCCCAGGGAGGGGATAATGTCAGAACAGCAGGCTGCTCTGGCACACAGCTGGCTCAGCTGGCTCCTGTGACGGGGCAGGTGCTGCCTCCAGACAGGAGTGCTGCTCTCCCCAAGCACCTTCCAAGGTGCTGAGTGCACCCAAAGCCTGTGCAGGGAGTGGCCTTCAGTGCCCTGTCCTGTCCTGCCCTGTCCTGCAGTGCCAGCTGTGCCCCGATGGAAGCACGTCCAGCTCCCCTGCTCCGTGTGTGCACAGCAGCAGGGCTGGGCTCCACCTGCCCCGGGGACAGGCAGCGTGTCCCTGGGATGTCCTGCCCTGCAGAGGGCACGGAACAAGTGCAGAGTCACCCTTCTGGCTCTTCCCCTGCAGCAGGTTCTGCTCGGCTGAGTGGTAATTCAGACAGGAGCCGGACGTGCTGCTGCTGGTTGGGTGGCAGGAAAGTCGCCCTCAAGTGCCCTCCTCACCCTCCTCAGCCCTCCTCCTCCTCCTGCCCCTTCTGAACTTGCTGCATCGATTGGGTCTTTCTGAAAATCCAAAGTCACTCCTTTCTACCTCTGCAAGTCAGGTCAGAGTTGGGCCTTCTTCTTCAGTTTTCCTCCAAATCCTGATTGCCAGGCACAGCTGTGAGGAGGAAGGAGAGGTCCAGTGGGCAGCTGGTGGGGTGGACACACCGCCTGCATGGGTGAGGCCTGGAGCAAGTCCGTGACATCTTTAAATTTACCTGGGAAAAAGTGATGTTTTTGTTTTGCTGCCTGTGTCTTACTGATGGCTGTCAGGGTAACTGTGCCCCATCGTGGTGGGGAGAGACCTGGGGAAGGGAGATCCTCAAGCTTGCAGGAACCCTCACAGCAGTTGTCTGAAGTTCATTCCACCGTGTTTTGTAGTTTGGTTGCACAACATTGCTATAGAGTATTTCCATTAGCTGCCATTGCACTGAAGTATTTCCCCTCAAAGTTACAAAAAAATAGATAAAATTCAAAACTCAGTGGAAGCAGAAAACTTCCTTTATTCCCTGTTAGCCGTGAAGGACAGACCGCCCTCTCCTCTGATGTCTGTATACCCTGACACTCTGTTGCTCAGAATATGTTTTATCCCTGACAGGTGAAACCTGTCTTTAAGTAACATTTGATTCCCAGGGAATCAGGTTTCCTCCGCTGCCAGATTGTTCTGCAGAAAATAATGAAGCTTTAGACTGCAGACGCTTGAAATGCTTGTCTGAACGTGACAGAGCTGGGAGCTGGGCCGGTCACTTCTGCCCAGCAAAATGTGTTCCTGTTTCGCTTGGAATTCTTTGGATATGGAAAAGTTTTCCTTCTCAAACTTCGAATAAGCAGAGCGCTCTGATGGTTTTTCACAATGCTCTTGCTTCTGAGTTTTAAGAAATACACTCATCACAACTGCGTTGCCTGGGTGGAAATTATAAAACTAATTTGATTTTACGTGCCTTTCTGTATAGTGCAGCATGAATCAGAAATACAGAATTACCCAGCTGTTGCAGACTCCTGTGCTAGCAACATGAGTAAAACCAGTTTTTCAATTGCCGTGCATTCTTCCAAAGTATAAAATGGAGAAGAAAACAACAACAGGAGTTTTGCTGTGGTTTTGGGGAGCAACGTGGTAGTACTTATGTAGACAGTCAATCTTTTATATGACTAAAATGCAAATACTCTATGACAAATAGTTTTGGCTTGCAAAAAATTAGTATTTTACAGGATTGTAAAACTATCCCGTCTAATTTAGTTGGATGGGCATACCTCTAAAATATGAGTATTTCAGAAATTCTTAGCTGCAATTTTTGTTCATAAATAAAAATATAATAAAAGCCCCGTCAGAAATCAGCATTAATTTTGCATTTTTAAAAACAGAGCTATAAAGAGGCAACTTCACTCTCTCCTGCTCTCAGTTCGTGCTGTTGCATTGAAGTTTGCAGTGATTTCGTTGTATAATTGATCCTGAAGCGAGTGCCAAGCACAACAGACTTTGGTACGAGGGCTGCAGTCCCAGAGCCTCGTCTGTTCCTCCCCAGATGAGCTGCCTGGTGCCACCCGGGTGCTGTAATCACCGTCTGGGTCTGGCAGGAGGGAGCTCTAGTCCTGGTCCCCATCTGGATGCAAATTTTCCCCACGAAGCTGGAAAAGCCGCTTCGCTTTTCGCCTTTCAGCAGCTTCCCCTGCCATAAACGCTGAATGGGAACGGGGGAGCTTGGGTAACTCACGGGAAGTTTGGTTTATGAAACTCCAGTCCCTGTGATGCCTTCTCCAGCCACCCAGAAACAGAGACCAGGCAGGAGTCAGGGAATAANCACACCAGGCAGTCCAGGATTTGAAAAATATAGAAATTAAAACCTAAGGCATCACCTGGATGTGGGAGCAGTGGCCTTCTCCCCCAGCGCCATGGCTCGCTGTGCACAGCTGCGCGAGTTTAAAGCAGTTGTGTGTGACCAGTTTGGGTTTTTACCAACATCTGCTTGGCTTTGAGACAGAACAGCGAGCACCCCCTGCCCCAGAACCCCTCTCCCTCTCCCCTTGCGCTTGCGGGAGGTCTCGGAGAGCCTTCCACCGTGAGGGAGGAGGAGGAGGCTGGTGTTTTTATGGGAGAGGCTCTCGGGGCCAAAGGGACTCATCTGCTGTGGGTTTGAGGAAGGGCTGCACCATGGTGGGAACCCGCGGGTGGAAATCCCTGCCGGCTCCCAGGGCCCGTGCCCCATCCTGTCCCAGGGCAGTGGGCTGCAGCCATGTGCTGTCCTGTTCTTTGCTAAAGCCTTCTGTTGTCACCTTGTTCTGCCATACCCGTGTGTCCTGCACTGCTCAGCTGTGGGGTCACCAAAGCCCCAAATGTCTCCGTGCCAAGCCTTTCGTGTCAGGATGGCTGAGTGCACTGGTGGTGCTGCTCCTTAGGGAGCGACCTTCAGGGAAAACCTAAACCCAAATGTTGCTAGCACTTCTGCAGAACTAGTTAAAATGAAATTTTTATCGGTAAATCTTCACAGGTGCCAGCCAATATAAAAAAGCAAAGCTTAAGCTGTGACTTTATTCTTAAAATAAACAGAGAGCAAACACCTTTTGACAGGGGGCACATTTTACTTGTAAACCAGGAGAGAAAGCCACTGTGTTGAAATGCAGCATCACTTCTCCCACTATCCTGGATCAGCTGTCTGGGAGCTCGAGTTTTGGTTTAATTAGTAACACTGCTGCTACTGTTTGTGTTGCACTGAAGAGATCTCCTGTCACAGTCGTAAATTAAATATTTCTCACTGTTAGCAAAACCCCCTGTGACAGGTTTTAAGGACTGAAATTCCTGAATGTATCTGCTGATGTATGTGTCCAGCAGCATGGTGTCTTGTGCTGTCCTGCTGTCACTGATGTGTTTTGAGCACGTTACATCACTCAGGCTGAGCTGGCTGTCCTTTTTGTCTTGGGGAATGTCCCTTTCCAGGGTTCTTTATGGGAGCAGTGGTTGCTCTTGGGGCCAGGTGTGCCTGCATGTGCTGAGACCCCTGGAACAGCAAACATCCACAAGTGGGGTGCAAAAACAGCATTCCTGTGTCATTCTGTAAACTGGAGGCTGCCAGGGTGGGTTTGTGTAGCCTAAAATGCATAAAAATACAATAACTGGTAGAGCACAATTAGGTGTTTGCATCCTTTATTTAGAAAACAGTGCCAAGTGCCTCGTGGTCTTGTGTTGGGTGGCTGTGGGGCTGCATCTGGAGCACCATGTCCCATTTCAGGAGACCTGTCCTGGAGAGCTGGAGCGGGTCTGGCACGGCCACCAAGCTGAGGGTGCTGGAGCGTGCGGTGCCCAGGGGGAAGCTGGGCTGGTTTGGCAAATGAAGCCTGGAAGAAAGAGGGCTGGAGGAGATCCCATTGCTGCCTGCAGCTGCTCAGTGTGTGGGGACAGAGGGGACAGAGCTGGGCTGCGTGCGTGGCAGCAGGAGGGGAGGTGGAGGACACGAGGTGGAGCTGGGGAAGTCCGCGTTTCAGACGTGGAAAGGATTTTTCACCGTGGGTGGTTGAACACAGGCACAGGAGTCCGGAGAGGTGGTGTGATTTCCACATCCATCCTTGGAGATACTCAGAGTTTGAGCGGGCCAGGCCCTGGAGCATCTGCTCTAGCTTGTCCTGCTTTGAATGAGGAGTTGGCTTAGATGGCTGCAGAAGACCTGTAGGCTTCAATTATTCTGTGATTCTGTGCTGTAATTGTGCCATACGCAGAGCAGGTGTAGCTGTGGGCAGCAGACTGTTGTTAATGATGGTCTTCTGAGGAGGGAGGGATGAAAGGAAATCCTTCCAGTGCTGCCGTGTAACATTAGCAATATTTGAACTTATTTATTAGCTTATGAAATAGGACATCTAGTGAAATCAAAGGGGAGCAACAGAGTTCTCCTGCGTGAGTGAAAACCTGTGCTGGTACTCCAGAGATCAGTTAAATTTTCTGCTCTGGCATATGTGTCTGCCATGACCTTGGGCAAGTTGCTTAATCTGTCTGTACCTCCAATCCCCATCTGTTCATTACTGTCTTTAAATTACAATACCTTGTTTTTGTAATTTGTCTTTGCATTATAAAGTCTCGGAGTACTGATTCTCACTATTTCTCTGCATTTCACTGTACAGTACTTAGCACAATGGGACCATAAATCTTCATCAGTCCTGTGATACATGAATAATAAACGGTAACGGCGTAATTTAGGGCCACATTCTGCCTCTGATCTCAGGATGCATAAAGACAGGGGGGTTTTGTTGATCAAAATGCTGTGCTGTTCAGCCTAACGAAGATGCATGGGCCTTACTGAACAGATTTTTACGAGCCTGTTGTTGGCTCTTTGGTTTGTTGAGGTTTTATTCTGTTTCATCGTTACTCATTGATTGCAGGTATCTAAACAATTTGCCTGGCAGATCAGGGAATAATAAATTCCTTCACTCTGTGTCTCGGTTTAATTATTGCTAACTCATTACTTAGCGTTTAGTTCAATGGATAATGAACTCTATTCACTGTGTGGTGAAACAGAGTTGGGCTGCAGCCACAGCACTGGCTTCTCTGGTTCTTTTGAAGACACAAACCAAAATTGCAGAGTCACGGAGTGTTTAACTCCAGGTTGGATTGAGGGTTACCAGCAGGCACACTGTGGTTGCCTTCGCAGGCTCGAGGTAGGTTGACATTATTTCGGCTGGTTCCATGTCTGGCACTGCCTTACATTTGTTGCTTTATTTTTAGGCAGTTAAGAAACTGGTAACTACAACGTAGGCAGCCCTTTTAGTCTTGATTATAAGACAGCGTCTAATAAATCATGTGTAGTACAACCCTAATTACTGCAGACAGGCTTTGCATTTGTGACTGTGGTGATGCTGTGTTGGACTACTTCCTGCAGGGTTTAGCACTGTGTTCAGACCTTCCCAATTTGGCTACAGCTGGGGGAATAAACCCTTCATTCACCCGGGGGTGCTGTGGTCTCTAGTGCCGTGCCACTGAGCATCTGGCTTCTTTTAGGACAGTACCCATCCCTCTCTTTCTTCGTCCTGTAATTTTCACCATCTTCTTGTCCCAGCTCCGCGCTGTGCCAGCAGCACACACGCTNGTCCTGTAATTTTCACCATCTTTTTGTCCCAGGAGATCTTAGCCCCACACGGCAGGCAGTGGCCGTGGCTCCGTGCTGTGCCAGCAGCACAGACGCCGTGCTGGGGCTGAGGGGTCTGTCCCCAGCCTCGGGGAGCACACGTGGGTCAGGGTCTCCCCCAGCAGCAGCTCGGTTTGGTCCCAGAGCCAGCACCGCCGTGTCACATCTGGCGCGAACCGAAACGCGCCTGGCTGGTTCTTCACACCTCGGTTATGCTTCTTTAAGTTTTCTTCCTAAGGCTGGACACCAGAAATTGGGAGGAGAAGAATGCAGCAGGGAGGGGAGCAGGGCGTGCAGGGTCCTGTAACAGTTCTGCAGCTATTGAGGCAGCAGTCAGAAACAGAATAAAGATCCCACCGAGACTTTCCTCTCGTCACCGAGGCGGGGGCTCCGGAGCAGAGCGTGAAGCCTGCAAACACAGCTTCCCCTCGGTAGAAATGCAGCTTTCCTATCGTCAGCCTTTTCTGCTAAAATGATGTAAAGAAAATAGGGGTTTTGGTGAGATGTGTGCTGAATGGCTTCTGAGGGTTTGGCAGCGTGTCACGGAAAGCTTGAGTGTGGCTGTGTGTCAGAGATCACTGCTGGAATGTTTATTTTGGGCTGGCTACTGGGTTCTGCTCAGTCATCAGGAGAAGACAGTTCGGAGCATTCATTCTGTCTGGCCCTTTTCAGCACACATTTAATGCAATGAACTTTCTTGCAGAGTTAACAAGGAGAGAGAACTTGAGAGCCCCAGATTACTCAATTGCTGCTCTGGTGATGTTTGTCCTCTCCTAGGGACGGGGTTGTTTTCTGCAGTGTCCCCCACAAAACCCCTTTAACACAAATGACTTTACCCACATTTGCAGAAAGAGAAAATGGCACTTGCCAAATCTGCAAATCACAGTTGTGTTTCTGTCAGCTTTGGCAGTTACGTGGCTTCTGGTAACGCTAATGAAGGCAATCTGCTTTTAATTTAAAATCCTTCCTGCAGAAAAAAAGTAGCTGGCAGTTGAGGGATTCGACAGCATCCTTGTGTGAAACTTCTCTTCCTTTCTTTTCTATGGTTTGCTTTAGCCAAGGAGAAACTGTTAATTAAAAAATATTCCTAATGTAGCCAAATATGCAGGAATGTACTTATGCAACAGCTACCTGTAGCAGCCCTGCAGTAAATCACTTCTTTGTTTTCGTTTGGTGAGCAATTCTAATTAACCAAATAAAAATACTGCTTGCCTTGCACTTAACTCAGCATGTTGGCTGCTCCTCAGAGGATTGAGGGACCCAGGACGGGCAGGTTTTGTCTGAATGACTCTTTTGGACAGACCCCAGGAATTCCTCAGTTCTGCTGCTCTCACCTGACTCCCAGAGGAGCAAGGCTCCCCTAGATATGGCATCAGTCGTGCTGATGCCTTCTCCTGCCACCCAGAAACAGAGACCAGGCAGGAGTCAGGGAATAAAGGCAGGGATTTATTGGAGAGGCCTTCAAAGGTACCACCCTGGGGAGCCAGAGGCTGCTTCCAAAATGGGCCCCAAGGTGGACAACGAGTCACGAGTTCTTCACACTGTTATAGGTTTGGGCCATTTGCATCTCAGCAGAAATTCACCAATTAAAACTTCAGCTCTCTTCAATTTCTCCACCTCTCTCACGGCCCCAGTTTACACCTTTGGGCCTAGGCCAGCCCGAGTGTCCTTGAACAGCAAGCTCAGAGCAGCTTTGTTGTGTCTGTCTGGCCTAAGAGAGCAGCTCACGAGCTGCAAGGAACTTCAGAGTTACACACCAGGCAGTACAGGATTTGAAAAATATAGAAATTAAAACCCAAGGCATCAGGTGTTAGAGGACTCAAGTCACGACCCAGCTGTCCTTCCCAACTCCACGTGTCAGGCCAGAATTCCTTCTTGCTGAAGGAGGAATGAACTCAGTTAACTCAGTTATCAACAAAGGATCAGTTAAATTAGCGTAGAAAAGAGAAGGTCGGGATAGGCAAGACCTCATGGATAGTGAGTTTCTTGGTAGATTGAACTCACCAGGACACCCCACTGCTCTGCCTTCTTCCACGTGGATTTTCCAAAACAATTTTTTGAGCCTCCACAATCCTGTTTCTTTACCAAGCAGCCTCCTTTCTCACTGCCTCAAAACTGAAGTCTGCCCTATACACACGCCTGGAAATAAGAGATAGGCCCTGAGTGTCTGTCACTTGAGAGGTTAGCTTAGATGGTTTTTAATAGTTTGTGGTACTCATAACTGGTTTTAAACTGACAGGGGAAAGCGATAAAAGAGTAAGATCTGTGTTTCTGAGCTCACATCAAAGAAGAGCTTTAAAGAACGAGTAAAAAGGCTGTCAAAAAAAAGGAAGGCTTTACCCAGCAGCCTAACAAAACAAGCTTCAAAAAAGCAAGAAATAGTGTCCCAAAACAAATGAACCAGAGAGGAAAAACGTTAGTTGAAAAGTAAATATTTAACAGGGCCCATACCTGCTAAGAGAAAGACAAAAAAGCCTGAAAAAACCCCCTGATCGCAAGAGAGATGGTTTTTGCTGCAGAGAGAAAGGATGGCCGTAGGATTTGGAAGTACTTACAGTTCTTTTCTGCACTACTGACTACGTTAGAGCCATCAGCCCCAGCTCGGCTCTCCATTACACTGCACAGAGCCTTCACATTATTCACTCCCTGACACGAACTTCTCTCCCAAGGCTTCTTTAAACTTCCCTTTGTACCCGCAGCTTTTTAGCTGCTGTCACGAGACTTCAAGGTTTAACTCTGGGAGACAAAGCGGCCGCCTCCTGATGCAGAGATTAGCACAGAGAAGTGCAGACCACAGGAATTCTCCCCAGGTCTCTCACTCGCCCAGAGCAGCGTGCGAGGCAGGTACACACACACACAGAGCCCCACTCAGCAGGGCAGCTTTCCCTCGCGGGTATGATGCCTTAGGTTTTAATTTCTGTATTTTTCAAATCCTGTACTGCCTGGTGTGTGACTCTGAAGTTCCTTGCAGCTCGTGAGCTGCTCTCTTAGGCCAGACAGACACAACAAAGCTGCTCTGAGCTTGCTGTTCAAGGACACTCGGGCTGGCCTAGGCCTAAAGGTGTAAACTGGGGCCGTGAGAGAGGGGGAGAAATTGAAGAGAGCTGCAGTTTTAATTGGTGAATTTATGCTGAGATGCAAATGGCCCAAAGCTATAACAGTGTGAAGAACTCGTGACTCGTTGCCCACCTTGGGGCCCATTTTGGAAGCAGCCTCTGGCTCCCCAGGGTGGGACCTTTGAAGGCCTCTCCAATAAATCCCTGCCTTTATTCCCTGACTCCTGTCTGGTCTCTGTTTCTGGGTGGCTGGAGAAGGCATCAGGTGCTTCCCTCTGGATCTGCAGTTCTCAGAGCACCAGCAGCTCCTGCAGCTCCTCCTGCTCCGTGCTGAGCACCCCGGAGCAGATGGTGCTGGGGGCTCACACCTGGAGCAGGGCTGAGCAATCTCAGAGATGTGTCCTGATGCGTGCTGCCCCTCAGCTGTCTTTGCCATTTCCCCAACAAGAGCTCAGCCTCGTGGATCAGCAGCTCCTCAGTCACTTGGCTCAAAGGGAGTCCATCCTCTGATTCCAGTAAATGCTGCTCGGTGTGGATGCAGAAAGGGATTTTGGCAGCACCCGCTGCTGTTGCCAGCCAGGATCTTGCAGGTCCTCAAGTCACTCCAAGCAGCTCGATTTGTCTACAAAATGTGTGTGTGTATTCATAGGAACTGCCCATTCCATGGGCATGCCACTGCACAGACATATTAACCAGCTAATTAATGGAGAGAACAGGCCTTCTCTGCTTAGGAGGAGCCCATCACCCACTAATCACAAGAATATATTTTCTCCATCTGTTGGATCACTTGCTCCCTCCCCAAGGCCACTGGGGAAGGTGCAGCTGGCCTGCAGACCCCAGAGGGCTGTGCTGGGGTGGTGAATTCTGTTTTAAGTGACTTCCTTTGTGCAGCGAGGCTCCGAGACCATGGCTGCTTCTGGAAACATGACCACGACACTCCCACAGCTTTTGGATTACCTCGGGGGACCTCTGGATTAGACACCAAGCATCCTTCCACCCCTCCCAGCGCTCATTTGCCAAGCAGGGGGGGCTCATGCCATGCCCCTAACAGGGCAGCACTCTGGCAGCACAAGTGCACATCCCGTCCAACCCCTCTGGCCAAGCTGGGCCCTCCTCTGGCTCCTGTTTCTGCAGCAAACTCCCAAAGCAACAGCAGATTATAAATACAGAGGGGACGGCTGTGCCCCAGTGCCTCGCTGACATATGGTTCTATCTTCAGTCAGAAACCCTGGATTTAAATTTAGGGATGGCGCAGGAGGTTGGGTTTCAACGTTCCAAGATAAATCCCCCGGGAGGAAGCAACGAGGCCAGATTTTTGTCCCTGCAGAGCAGCCCTAGAGCAGATGGGAGCAGTTCTGCCCCGAAAGCCTGTGCCCAACTTCTCAGCTCTTTGAAGATCTGCTGGAGCTGCAGCCCCCTGCACCAGCCCTGACGGGGCAGTCGTGACTCCTGCTGAGCACCCAGGCTTGGGGTAGAAAAATACGGCTCTACTTTGGGTGGAAAAAGAGCTTATAAAGATATTGCTGGATGATAACTCCTCCTGTTGCAGTGTCTGCTTCAGGCTGTGCCAGTGCCTCCACCAGCTCCCCATCCCTTTCCAAACAAGCCTTTGTGTGAAGGGGGAGCAAGCTGCAGGCCCAACAGCTTTGGCCACTTCTCATTGTGATGAAAAAAGGAACGAGTTTGGAATCATTGTGAAATATCTGTGAAATATCTGTGAAACGAGCCCAACCCCTCCCTCCTGCACACGTGAAATGCGGTGCTGAGGAAGTTCCTACAATCCAATAAAGCGTAAAATGCTTTCATCATTTGACAATACAAATGCTTGCCCCAGTTTCGGATGAGTTCAAGGCAACTCCGCAGTAGATTTAACTTTGGTTTTCCTAAAGCTAGAGAAAATTTTCTATCTTTATATATTTTTCAAACTGCTGCGAATTTATATATTAATAAAACTGCTGGGAGAAAACCTGGATGGCTCCTTGACAATTTTTCTCACTTCTGCAGCCAACTCTGCCATGGCAGTACAGAGCACTGGAAGGACACACAAAAGAAGGAAGCCACCATCACCTTCTGCTAACTAGGTGAAACCATTTAAAAATGCCTCACCTTCGCCTTTTTCAACACTGTCATAATTTAAATTCAAAAATAGTATTTTTTCCACTATGCAACTATCCTTAAATAAATTTAATTTTTAGCTGATGGTGTGCAATTATCTGGCGTTGCTCAGAGGTCCCTGGTGTGCTGGGAGAGCTGTGTTTCTCTGGTTCACTGCTCAGGGGTGCCCCTGTGGCTGTGAACAGCAGCAGCTGGGCTGAGCTTGGCTGGGTCAGGGCTCTGACAGGCCAAAATAGTGTCTTTTAACTCTGTCAGATTGAGTTTCCCAGATCCAGACTTTCAGTAAGAGGGGTTTGTAACTTTGCCCTCAGAAGATCTGCCAAGCTCTTTTGCTCCTGCCTTTTTGGTCTGAATTAACCATTTTCTTATGGGCAATTTCCTGATACTCCTTTTGCACAGCTGCCTGACAGTCCCTCAGACTGTTACCATTATCTTCATCCAGATAGGATCATCCAAGAATGTGGGGAATTTTCTTGATTATCTTTATCATTCTCTGAGTTAACTACGTGAATAAAAGAAGCATTCTACATGTCATGCTATAGCCTAAGAAATATATATATATATATCACATTACTATTTCTAAGTCCTGTTAATAGCAGAAATAAAAGAAACTATATTCATGCAGCAAAATTTTCTAACATTACACATGTAGCGTTCATTTTAATATTGTTTTAATCTGTCCACATCATCTAAATTTGAATGTGCTCTTTGAAGAGCCAACCGCTTGTCTAGAGCCTTCGGGGAGTACTTTGGAAACTGTGTCCCTTGGCCTCCAAAAATTTTGGGTTATAAGCTCACACCAGGTTGGGAAATGAAGTATTTTTCTCCCTTCTCCCTTGCATTTAGCTGAGCATCAGGATATCTGGCACTTGCTGCATCAGAGGGCTTATCTATAATTCATAAAGAACTATGAATTTTTATTCATAAAGAACTATGAAATATTATTATTAAAGCTCTCTCCCTTGTCCAGCCCGAGAGTTAACAACAGTACCTTTTAAAAAGTGCTGCTGGGATGCAACTTCTCCTAGGTCCTGACCTCTGCTGAAGCTCTCAGGGCTCGTCTGTCACCGCCGTAGCCTCTGCTTTCACTTTGTTTATGTAAACACCAGCCCCTTGTGAAGGAACCAGGAGTCAGGGCAGGTCGGAGCTGCTTCCTGCACGTCCAGGTCACAGGTCACAGGTCACAGGGCTTTCCAAACCGGCCATCTGCCTGGGTTCCTCTCCTTTCAGCACCTCTGACACGGCCCCACAGGGACGGTCTGTGAAGACCTTTCACCAGGACTGACAGGGTGAAAATCAGACTTGTCACACACAGGGGTCGGGGTGCTGAGGTTTATTGAGCTTAGCCACGAGGAGAGGATGTGCACCAGTGTGGCAGCCCCGAGTGTCCCTCTGACTGTCCAGGGGGGTCTGGAGCCCTGCCAGGCAGTGTCGGAACTCGAGA